>JABCKT010006870.1:0-14456 GCA_018858115.1 Tephrocybe rancida | reverse complement strand
AAACAGACATTGATTAATAGTGCCGTGGCACTGCACGCACGGCAGTGCACTGCTGCCACGGCAAAATCTCTTTGCCCCATTTTTGCTACTCAAAAAATCCGAATCTTGGAGGACCCGCGGATTTTGGGTGTGTATTTAGTTTAGAACTACTATAAGCGGACGTGCTATGAGTAAGAGGTTACGAAAGAGTAATTCGGCAGCGAGAGAATCGAATTCGGGCTCCTGTTGTGGCACTATGAACCATCGCGGACGTCGAAGGATCTGGGGTACTCTGCCTTTCCGATACCCAGGAGCGATGCGCTATGGCCGAACAAACAGACGGAATTCAAGTCTCATTGCGTAATGCCTGCCTGGAATCCTGCTTTAGCAGGGCCCATCAAACCCCCAATCATTGTACAGTTGCAACGCCTATCAAAATGTGTCTCGTCCGTACTAATAGGAAGCAGGTGACTCGAACTCCCATCCCCCAGCGGCTGGACTCCCATCGGTATATCACGGATTATAAGAGTCGTCAATGCTGCAGACATACAGCTGTTGCACGGATCTCATATAACTGAGAAGTCACGAGTTAAGGTAGGACAAGAATGATACGTGCATTTGATGGAGGGTCGAACTCCCGCTTTCTCTTCGCATAACGGGCCGTTAATGTCTAGGGCATCGCGTCGTTGACTATTCCTTCTTGAAATCACCTATATATCATTATTATTCGCAGTTCAACACCAGCACGACAGAAGGAATTCCCACATGATTGGTAGCGTCAATAAGCGCTGCATGCATGTTGTTGCGATTGGGAGCAAGTAAGTCTTGGAGACAACAGGATCGGAAGTAGCGCAAATATTACCCACCGATCAACAGCTTTTAATCGATGGATCCAAACGCGCGCCAAAAACTAAAGGCCCGATATCAAAGTACATATGGAGGGTCGAACTCCCCATGCGCCGACTTGTTCGTTAGCGGATCCATCAAACCAGGGAGTGCAGTTCAGAAATGCTGCCGATGTCAGGGATCTGCTTGAAGTACTCTTCAATGTACACTGTCTGAATCCTTATAAAACAGAACTAGACACGAGAAAATGCTTAGATTCACAAAACTGTCTTAAGGCTTTTCAGCTGGCGCTGCTGAATTGCATCTTGTGAGATGTCGGCCAACTACAACATCATCAGTGGATGAAAAGTATCATAACACGCACAACGACCACAGTCTATATGCAGTAGAAGTGAGCTCCATTTACCCTCCCCAATTCTCATGATCAACTCTCAGCCTTGTCCTCCATCCAGGTCTCAAACGCGTCCCTCGTCGGTCGAAAAGAAATTGGCCTCGGAAGATGATTGAATCTCGGATAAGTACTGTGATTGTCTATAATTGATATCGAGTACATAGATTGACAGGAAACGGTGGAAATCAAACGAGCAATCTAAACTAATCACCACAGTCGCGTATAACCCACCTTTTGATTGCGGGTTAGACTGACTCCCCTCAATCCAACCACGTCGTATTAAACAAGCGATTCCCCGTATCCGTCCCCCCCTTCCCAGTAAACTTATTCTTCGACAACCTCAACGCCACAATCTTTAACCTCTCCCCCTCCCTATAAAGCTGCTCATATAACTCCCCCCTCAAGACCGCCTGTTCCTGCACCACGCCCGCAACAACCACAATCTGAAGCTCCGCCTGAAGCCCACGAATGTGCTGCACAAACTCCACCACCGACTTGCCTGAGTTCACCACCGAGTCCACCAGCACCACCGTCTCCTGGCCCTGGAGATGCTCGGCTTTCAGGTCCGCCGTGTGCTTGGCGTGCACGAAGCTTGCTTGGGGGAAGGCTTCGTTGACGCCAAAGGCCATGGGTTCGCCGCCACGCATCAAGGCTATGATGGTGGTGTGGGCTTCATTGCGGAGGCTGTGGCCTGTGACTGTGTAGCCCTGAACGTGGGCGATCTCGCGGTTCTCGAGCCCGATTACTTTGGTTATGCACTGGGTTGCCAAGAACCATCCAATCTTCTCATGGGCCCGTCTGAGCTCTGGGCCAGAGATGCTGGCGTCCCGCGTGGCCGTCATGAGCACCCTGGCCGCAGGAGTGTCAGTCAGATGCACTACATTGTCGGGAAGAGAGTGAGTGACTCCACGCATGATGGAGTGTAAGAAATCCTGATCTTGGAGTTGAATCACGGGTAATCGTGAAGCATCTAAGCGCGGCGGTGTCATCTCACCGAGGAGGACCTGACAGGCCCGAAGACCTTCATGGTCGATGGCTTTCATCAGAGCGGACTCCATCGACCGGCTTCTAGACCCCTCTGCACCGACCACGACGATGGCCTTGTCCGCTCTGGCGAGCATGGGCAGATCGAGCACGCTGTCTCCAAATGCCCACACTCGCGCTCCATACTTATTCTGCAGCCGCGAGACCAGCGCACTTTTCACACTGGGAGTAACGACGAAGCTATCCGAGAGGCATCCTCCACCAATAACGTCAATATGCTCTAGACCATACCCATTGTGCAAGATGATTTCCCACACACGAGCCAATCCGCAAGTCACCACCAAGACTTTCACCCGACTGCCAGCATCCTGGGCAACATATTCCATGAACTTGATGAATTCAGGATAAACCGTCACCAGCTTCGCCACCACGGGGCAGAGGTCATCAAACTCATTCAGTTCCCCGTAGAGCAGGGCAGCTTGGCGAAAGGCATTAAACGAGTATCCCCCCTTACCGCCGAAGATGGCTTTCAGCGGGTCTGGGTTGAGGTAGATCTGGCGGTTCAACGCAACTTTCCAAAAAATGTTGCCTGTGTCCTCATCCGTCAGCGTCTTGTCGCCGTCCATGACCAAGACGGTTCCCAAGCCGGTGTCATGATGCGTCTTCTTGAGGAGCTTATCCAGATGTGCCAGTGCGTGGGATACGTTGAGATCCTCGGTAACGTTCACCCAGTCGTCGACAAGTCTTGTCACGCTGTCTACCTCGGGGGATTTAAAGGCCGTGAAAAGGATCCCAGCCTCGTAGCATCGACGACGTAGGTGGTCTCGTTCGAAGCACTTCCACGTAAGCAAGTCCTCCTCCGATATGTGTTCCCTTGTCTTCCCGAGATCCTTCTCGCGTCGCGAAGCGAGCGTCTCCTGGGGCAGGTCGAGGTAGATGATGTGTGTATATGTCTCCAAATCCCCTTGAGTCCAGACCACGTCCCCCTCGTCGCCCTTGTTGGACCAGAACATAAAGTGTCCCGTGACGATGGCAATCTTCTTATTGACTGCAGCGTCCCGGGCAACTTTACGAATGGCCATCTCCCGAATCTGCGTCTTCTGCTCGGGCAGGAGTTTGCGAAAGTGGTCGAGGCCATGGGGGCCTTGGAAAAAGGATGTGATGACTTCGGCACCTTCGCAGAACTGGTACCTGAAGGTACCTAGCTTTTCCTTTAGCTGGCCAAGTAAGGTGCTTTTCCCACACCCGGAAATGCCGTAGACGCCGATGACGATTGGCTTGAGTGAGGCTTCAATGGCAGGAAGCCCAGGCTCGCATGGAGCTGAGGCGTTGGCTTGTCGTATTTCAAAAGAGATATTGGTAGAAGTTTCGAGAGTAGTAAAATCAGAAGGGGGAGAGTCGCTAAAGTCGGATGAAAAGGAGCCAATGCTTAACATTCTGCTCGATGGTGGAGTTGGACAGAGGGTTCGTTAGTGGCCGTGAGATCTCTGAAGAGGGTTTGTGAGTGGAAGTGAGATCCCTGAGGAGTACTCGCTTCACTGCCTTCTTCAGGTAAGGCAGTGTGGGATGCAGTCACAGCTTCAGAAAGTCCCGCATATGGACATTCCGAATGTCCGAAGCGGTCCGAACCGTCCTTAAAGTTTAATCGTTGTTAAATCACTGCTATGGCTTTCACACGACGGACGAGGACCGCGTATAACGCGAAGATTACGAATCCTATTCATAGGACTCGTTCTATTATTGGTCTGGACCCGCCAAAAATCTTGCAGATGTTGACGTCCAACGGCGTCGAGCTATGCCAGGCGTGAGCTCCGAGCCATATATTCCAAGAGTACAGTAGTCCGAAATGTATGAACCATACCCTGGAGTAGGAGTATCCGAAATAACAGACTGGGAACCCTGAGGAGGGGAGTGTGTGGGCTCGTGAGACGGTCTGATAACAGTAATGACTAATTCGTTATTAACGGAGCCTTTGAAATATGGAAATAACTTGCTCGGTGGAAATCCTGCATTTGAGATGATTTGAAGGCACAACGGTTAAGGTCAAAGATGACCTACTTTCTAGAACTTGGACGATCTCTCCGGCGCGCAGGAGGAGAATCGCTGGAAACAAAATGAGTGACAGTCCGTTAAGAACTGGAGAATACCACAACTTTGAAGCTAAATGCTGCAGTAGATCAACGTGGCCAGAGACTTTAATCCCGTTCCGGAGCAGCATTTCGTGCACAGTACGATCACAAGAAGAACGACAGGGTACGAATCACTCTGGGTTCTAAAATCAGACGGGAAAGAAACCACGTGTTGAAATATATGTGCATCTACGGGTCTGCGGAGGGAAGCGTCAAATTCCTGCCTTCCTCTATTGTACGACGGGCGATCATTAGGTCACAATGAGCCAGGACACGACACGGCTCAAAACAGGGAGGCTCCCACGTTAATCGATGAACGAAGGGTCGAACACCCGCCCAACGAGCTATAGGATAGTCTACTTCGATGTTTGAAGCCCGTTACTTACCATTCCGTTCAGTATATGGCGTGTAAGTCGCAAGACGCGCGCACGAAGTCAAACCAACTAGACAACCAGCCTCAAAGCCTAATGGTGTCATCAACAAGATATGTGGCCATGTGGGGTACTCCAGGGCTAGACAACACGCGAGCGCAAAGGTCGTCATGAGCGTGGATATGCAGCCACAGTCAAACACGATACCTGTCTTGGTTGCATGCCGCATGAGGAAACAGGAGGGAAAGGAAAAGAGGGGAGAGGGGCAGGACCTGAATGATGTGGCTGGTGAGGGTGTACCGGGACAAGCCAGGTGAAAAGAGAGGAATAGCTTATGGCACAATATACCCCGTTGTTGCACGCATCCCAGACGACCAAGAACCTCGTGCGGTCAGGGTAGAATAAAGATTCAGCAAGGCGTTCATGGAGGGGGAGGATCGAACCCCCGCTTTCACTTTCTCTTTATATAAAGGGGGGTGATGTCCGGCGCATTGTGCGTGCGACTACGCCACTACTCCTAGACAAATGCCCCTGGATGTTCAGCATGTCATGAACACGACAAAAATAAAGGATCACATTATATCTGGAGGCCGTAAGTAAAGGCTGCATCGTGTCGATGTATCTGAGGGCGAGTGAGTCAAGGACTCGTCGCGATCATGAGTGGCACAGATATTACCCACCGATTTGAACAGCGGTTACTCGGATGCATCAAAACGTGCGCCAATGAGTTCAATTAAAGGGGGCCTTGATTAAAGGTTCACGGAGAGGGTGATGTCTGTGCGACTGGGAGCAAGTGAGTCAAGGAGCCGTCACGATCGTGAATAGGCAAAACTACTCTCCGTTGAAGCTTTGAAAGACTGCATTGAATGGCTCAAAATACCTTGTCAGTATTCAATGCCCAGGTTCATAAGAAGGATCGAACTCCCCATGCACAGACGTGTCCATTGGCAGGTCCGTCAAGCCAAGCAATGCAGCTCAGAAACGCTGCGGATGTCAGGACCCAAAAAAGGACCTACAATGTATACTACCTTGAGTATAAACGGAACTATAGCGAGTGCAACTAAAAAAATGTCATAAATAACAAGGAATGTTTCGATGAACAAGGGAGAGTTAAACTCCTGTCTTCCTCGCATGTATGACAAGTGTCACTGATATCACCCTGTGGCACAGTGTCAGATGGATATAACAATGCATAAGTATGTGGCGAGCCTATAGGATACAACCTGGAAAGCATGTGTAAAGGCTTACATGCATCCGCGGGGTGAGGAAATCAAGCGAGCGCCACACAGCCACGGCTGAGAGCCTCGTCCAGAGATCCCAAAAACTCCTTTCTTTTCGGAATATTTCGAATGGGAGTATCGAACCCTTGCCTTCCTCAGTCGCCAGACGGGCGGGCAGTGGGACACACTGCCGTCCGTATCAAAGATGAACTAAATATGTATGCTCAGTCAGTACATGACACGGCTCAAAAGATAACCTCTTCACAGAAATATACGTAGTGGACGGGGAGTCAAACGCCCGCCCAACGAGCTTGAATGTATTATGGTGTGGGCTTAAACACTTCTGAATTAGCATACCGTTGTCAGTATAAAGTGGGAAGATGGACGCACAGAGTTGAATGCATGTCTTAAGTATGCAATTCCAAATATAAAAAGAAATATTTGAATGGCGGTGGCAATCAAGGGAGGGATTTCACACGGTGAAAAAGGCGGGCCAACGGGTCATACAAGCTTTACAAAAAACTAAAAGAGGGTGCTTTGAAGATGCAGCCGCAGACGAACACGATACCTGTACTGTTTCCATATCGCTAGAAGCGTTCTTGACGTAGCGAGAAAGTAAAAGTAAGAGGGTCTGTGCGAGAGCTGAGGTGCTTTGTTCGAGTCAGGCCTGTGACATGACAGCTGGTAATCTTGTACCGGGATGAGCCAGGTGGTAAGAGAGCTACAGCTATAATCCACGAGATTATCGGTGTGTTGGCCCAGTTCATCATCGGCATCCAATCCGATCACAGAAGCCCTTCCGTTTTCGTACATAAAGACAAGCATACTTACAAAATGCCATTGCAGTGAGTATGCTACACGACGAGGTTGAGGACCGCTAGAGTTGTAGAGATGGGTGAAAAGAAAGAACTACCAACGGACAGCCACAGAACGCGGCATCATTTCCATGCGTCATCGTCGGAGTTATCGGCCCGTCAACCTTTCATTTTCACAACTTGAACCATGCGCCATCATGGGCCCCTCCCACCCAAGACGCTTTGTTATACGGTTTACCAGTCCTTCAACGTGCGATTTAAGGTGCTTTCCCTCATCCAGCGCTATTTACTGCGAGTATGGATTTTTGATTGGTTGGTGTAGGACGACGATGCAACAAAGATGAACTATCGTGGCAGCGTCAACATGATGATGAGACCCATGCTCTTCCGGCTGCCTCTCTCCACTTCTCTTACCTCTGAAATGTTCTTTGTATTGTATACCCCTCATCTGATTCTTCATACAGCACATTCCGGAGGTATGGCGGGAGATGGTACAATCGATTGATTTTATTCTTGTTCGATGTTGACTTGCATACGGTATTAGGGATAGAAAATCAGTCAAAGCCCGCCATTATGCATGTTAGTGTGGGCCCGCCTACGGCTACGGCGCCCCCGCCGGGGTCTGTGCCTACGAGGGTCCCACTTCCGACATCGACCCCTCCCCTGCTCGCGCCGTCTCCATTGTGGATCGCGGCTACACCTACGCCTCCGGTGTCGTTCTCGTCGTTACCCTCCTCTCAATCACTCGCGGCGCCTGTATCGTCTCTTGTAGTGAGGGTGGGCTCCCTCGCGAGTTTAGATGTCGCGCCAACTAGGATAGCAGTAGAAGTGGAGAGACTTGAAGGTGGAGCGAATGGTGTCATTTCGAGGATGAACGTCTTCCCCAAAGCGGGGGTATTAGGCCAAGGTCGAAGAGTTTTTCGGGCTTCCAGAGCACAACGGCAGAGATTCCGTTGCCTGTTCAACGAAGGTCCGTTTACTTGGGTTCTTGTTGGATTGGGATCTTTCACCTAACTCGCATGCTCTTTTTGTCACTCAGCGAAGTTCCCGTACCTTGTCCAGAACCACCACCAAGTCTAATGACCCTCAATAGTGTCAGCGCCCCTTCACCCCAGCACCCCACACCTCCGAATTCCGAGGACAACCCTCAATCGACGGAGACTTCATATCTTGAACATCATATCCCCTCCCCCCGTCATGACAAACCACAGAAACTCCCTCCGCATCAAACACTCTCTTCCGAACCTCAACCTCCGACACAACACCAGCCGCCACGACGAGTCCATCTCCCCAATGTCCCCCACCGTCGAAGCCGACCTGCTCCAAGTCAAGGATATGGGCTTCAAGCTCGTGCGCCCGAAGTTCGGGCACATGCAGGGTACTCGATCGTCTGAGGATTCGGGCGTGATGGGGTGCGATGTCTGTCGACGCGCGCCAAGATGGAAGCTTCCTCTGCGCCGATAGCCCTGCGCTATCATTCAACGGGCCTTGGTCGCCTGCGGCCGTATTGGACGGGAGCTCGAGCGTATGGCAGCCCCTCAAGTCTTCGGCATCGATGGTGGATGCGCATCGCCAGCGGGAGTTGAAGTGGATGACGGTGCTGGGGTCGGTGCAGCTGGCGCAGTCGAGGAAGAGCAAGGTGAAGAAGCTGATTTTTGATGGGGCTCTCGTCCGTGAAGTATCTGGTGTGGTCAATGTTGACGGATGGGAAGGTGAAGTGTGTGTGCCTGGGGCTTATGCGCAGCTTGGAGGGAAGGGGAGGATCGCGGCGCTGGCGGATGTGGAACGGGATGTGCGAAGGTGCTTTGCTGATCAGCCGCAGCTGCAGAGCAAGCAAGGGCCTGTGCTATCGTTGCTCCAGGCGTATCTGACGATGAGCAGCGTAAAAACTACAACCCAACCAACTCATCGATGAAGAAGGAAGAGTCGAACTCTTATCATCAATTTCCTGTGTTCAAGCTTTCAAGGCTGAATTTCATTCACACTTCACTTGGTGGTCGCTGAATTTCGTTGAACTCCAATGACAGTCAATGGAATCTGTCGATGTTTGTAGCTCCGGGCATATTATTAATCGGGATGAGCCAGGTGGCGAGAGAGTTACGGCTGAGAGCACAATACCTTCGATAGCCTGGCGTAGATCATCATCGTTGTACGATCAGTCACAGACCCTTCCCCGCTGTTGAACGCATCCCATTCGACCCAGAACCTTGTGAGGTCGTGATATACCAAAACTGACTCGGGGAGGATCGAACTCCCGCCTTCTATTCACATAAAGGCTTGCGACGGTAGCACATCGTGCGCGCGGCTACTCCTAAGCAAAAGTGCCTGTGTATTCAGTATGCCGTGGATACAACAACAGACGAAAGGCGAAGGCTCATATCATAACTAACAGCAGTCAAGTATCGATGCATCTGAGGCAAGTGAGTCAAGGCAAAGCCAAGGAGGAGTCGTGATCGTAACGCGAAAATCTACTGACCGTCAAAAGATGGTATTGAATGGCTCATAGTGAGGATCGAACTCCTTATTCCCCCCACGTGTCATGCAGGGAGGTACAGCTCAGAAATACCGCGGAATTGTCAGGAATCAATGAGGAGGACTCCTTACACTATATGATATGTTCATAAAGCAGAACGAGACACGAGAAAGAGAGCCTCGTGCGTAGAGTCAACACGGAATTGCACCAATGGCGAGAACAATAAGTGTCCTGTGGGGTGTACAGGGTAAAAACCTTAGACATGCAGGCATGCGAGTGAAGAAAGGAGAGTTGAACTCCCGTAGTCCTTGAACGTAATGAGAGGTGAAACTATATAATATCACCAACGGCACAGCATCGGTGTACAACCCTAGTCAAACAACGTATAAGTATGCGACTTATAGTATGCATCCGCGCGGCTGGGGGAGTCAATCGAGCACCACACTATAGTCAGTGGGGGGAAGCTTCTAACCCTTGCCTTTCTCGAGGGAAACACGGGGGGTACCAACGTCATGCCGAGGCATACTGCAGCACATGCCCCAAGTGGAATACTAGATATGCTCAGTCAGGACAAAACACACCTCAAAAATCTATTCGCCCAGTAACGCAGTGAACGGGGGGTCGAACGCCCGCCCAACGAGCTTTAGGATAGTGGATATGCTGCCACAGTGTAACACGATACCTGTCCTGGTTGCATGTCCTATGAGTGAACAAGACAGAAAGGAGAAGAGAGGAAGGGAATGAGGACTAGAGGATGTGGCTGGTAAAAATGTACCGGGATAAACCAGGTGACAAGAGAGGAACATGATCCACACCCTCGTGAGGTCAGGACAGAGAAAAATTGTTTATATACATTTATATTTATGAAGCCAGTGGTAGGATCGAACTCCCAACTGTTCTTTACATGAGGGGTTGATGTCCGGCGCATCGTGCTGCGACTACTCCTAGACAAAGTCCCTGAGTGTTAAGTATACCATGAACACGACAAGAAAAAGTAGGACCGCATTATATCTAGAGGCCGTAATTAAAGGCGACATCATGTCGACGTATCTGGGGCGAGGTGAGTCAAGGATTCGTCGCGATCGTGGGTGGTGCAAATATTGCCCACCAATTTGAATAGCTGGTACTGAGATGTATCAAAACGTGCACCAATGAGTTTAATTGAAGGAGGCCTTGAGCAAAGGTTCACGGAGGGGGCCGTGTCCGTGCGACTGGGAGCAAGTGAGTCAAAGAGCCGTCGCGATCGTGAATGGGCAAAACTACTCTCCGTTGAAGCTTTGAAGGACTGCATTGAATGGCTCAAAACGGATTATTGCCAGCACTTCTAAGGTTCACAAGGAGGATCGAAACCCCTATGCGCCGACGTGCCCGACGGCAGGTCCGGCGAGCCAGGCAATGCAGCTCAGAAATGCTGCGGATGTCAGGGCTTAGCAAGGGCGACTCTTACACTGTCTACTACCTTGAGTATAAACAGAGCACGAAATTGCACTTGTGGCGACTAAAAAAAACGCCCTGACTGGAAAGGAATATTTCAATCGAACAAGAGAGTGTCGAACTCTCATCTTCCTCGCATGTACGACAAGTGCTACTGATATCACAATGTCAGGTGAATATCCCTACTCAAACAGCGCATAAATATGTGACGAACCTAGAGGATAAAAATATGGAAAGCATAGGCTCCCGTGTAAAGACTTACATGCATCCACGGAGTGAGGATATCAAACAAATGCTACGCAGTTACGCCTGAGAGCATCGTCCAGAGATCACAAAAACTCTTCCTTTCAAAATATTGCGGATGGGAGTATCGAACTCTTGCCTTCTTCAGTCGCAAGACGGGCGGGCAGTGGGTCAAAATACTGCCCGAGGCATCCAGACGTCCTATCTGAAGTTGAACTAGATATATGTTCAGTCAGGACAAGACGCGGCTCAAAAGCTGTCTTTCAACCTTCGCACGCGATGAACGGGGGGTCGAACGCCCGCCCAACGAGCTTGAATGTATTATGATATGGGCTTAAACACTTCTGAGTTAGCATATCATTGTCGGTATTCGGCATGTAATTGGGAAGACGAACGCACAGAGTGGTATGTCTTAAGTATGCAATCCAAATATAAAAAGAAATATTTGAATGACGGTGGCAGTTAAGGGAGGGACTCTGCACGCTGGGCAAGGCGAGCTAACTAATCGTACAAGCTCTAAAAATTAAAAGAGGGCGCCATGAGGATGCAACCGCAGACGACACGATACCTGTACTGTTCCCATATCGATAGGAACCTTTTTGACATAGCGAGAAAGAAAAAGGAAGGGGGTAAGTGCGAGAGCTGAGGTGCTTCAAGTTGGGTCGAGTCAGACTTGTGGTATGACAACTGGTCATCTTGTACCGGGATGAGCCAGCTGGCAAGACAGCTACAGATATAGTCCACAATACCGTTGGTATACTGGCCTAGTTCATCATCGGCATCCAATTCGGTTACAGAAGTCCTTCCACTTTTTACACAGAGGACGAGAATGCCTAGAAAATGCTGTTTTAGTGAGTATGATACACGATGAAGTCGAGGACCGCTAGCGATTGGACCAGGAGTATGGTGGAAAGTAAGGCACAAACGGACAGCCACAGAACGTGGCATCATTTCAATGCGTCACCGCCGGAGTTGTCGGCCCGTCAACTTTCCATTTTTGCAACTCGAACCACGTAGTATTGTGGCCTTCTCCCACCCAAGGCGCTTGTTATACGGTTTACCAGCCCTTCAACATGCGGTTTAAGGTGCAGCTTCTCTTCATTCAGCGCTATTCACTGCGAGCATGGCATTTGGATAGGTTGATGTAGGACGACGATGCAACAACGATGTAACAAAGAGCTACACTGGGAGGGCGTCCAATTGGGTATGCCTGTCACTGTCTGACCGGGTCCCTTGAGCTATCATGGCAGCGTCGACATGACGCAGTGACACACGCTCTTCTGGCTCACTCTCCCAGTTTCTCTTATCAGATCTCTGAAATGTTCTTTGTATTACATACTCCTCATCTGACTTCATCCTGTCTAGATCTTCCTCCACCCGCCAACGCTGCCCTCGACTGCAGCGTACTCCTTGGCCTTGTGTTGTCGAGGCATGAGATGGATCCCTCCTTTGTTGCGCCCCTCTGATTCTTGTTTCGATGCTCTCAAGTAGGTTTGTGGGCTCGACACCTTGAGTTCCTTCCCATCGCTCATCGCTTGGCGGCAGACCTACGTCGTCGCTTCCTGTCGCTCGGACGCGTGGACAGGTGGTCTATATATTCTCATAATCGATACTCCGAAGGTGTGTCTCTTCATGCGGATCGTGGTGTTTACTCATCAGCAGTCGTCAGCCAAGGTGCCCACCACACTTTGCTCTCACACGAGTATCTGTACGCCAGTACCTCCTTTCTACACACAACTACTATCTGGGTATATCGCTCAACAAGATAGCCTCGGAGCTCAGTGGGGTCGGTGAGTTTAGAGGAACCGCGACCGTGTTTGGATATACCGGGCTCTGTCAGGTTGCATAATTGGGTGAGTTTCCTTTCGTCAACTCAATGGATGTGCTGTCATCTATTCGATAGAACGATCTACTGCTCTGTGCCTTTCAGGAGACAATCCCAGCGTTATTCGCCCTTCGTATTCGTTCCACAAACTCTCCTTCCCATCTCTAACCTCCTCAGTGCCACACTACCTACCAACCATCCAATATCATCTCGATTCCACACTCCCTGTCAGATACTTCGGTATCTCTAGCTTCCATGATGCCGGTGCTTCTCCAATATATCTTTTTCGACATCCAAGATGCGGAAGCTTCAGGAGGTACCCCGCCTATATGCGAGGGCTTACCCATTCCGTCGAATTTCGGGAATTACATCTGTGCTGCCCCAGTGTGAGTGGGACAATTAGCGACCACATCCGCGGGTAGCCGAAATGCACACTTTGCAACATTATCCTTCGCTCGAAAGGAGGTCGCTCTACAATTACGGCACACAAGACTTAGCAGAAGCCGATGAAGCGCTCGAGGCTATGGCATACTTACAAGTTAGGTGTCGGCGACGACACGAACACGGGATATAATTGAGAGACGAAACTATTTGTAAGTGACTTACTTCAAGCATGTTCAAAGTGGGCTCATCCGATCGGTCCGACTCCTATTCCCATTTGTCCTTCTGTTCTCCGCCGTTCTTCATGACGTGGGCCATGAGCGCTAATCAATCGCCTGCATTAGCGCCACGTATGTCACCTGATGATAATCAATCACTACGGAATCGATCAACGCATAGTGTTTCGTTCATCACACTGATCTTCGAAATCGACAGAATGTCTACACTCCCCTCGGGGGCAATGCTTTCAGATCCAAGAGGCGCAGAACATGAGGAAGTCAAGCCCAGCGAAAGTATGTTTAGATCTCATCGTCGAACTGGACTTCACCCCAATCTTGTACCTTTTAGATGTTACCCCGGCCCCGCACACGATGCAAGTGAACACATTCAAACGAAATGCTACAAAGGATGGGGCTCCCGTGGATAAGAATGCGGTTACTGTCTGCCCTCAGACGTTCAAAGACGCGCTTGACGGCTTTACAGAGTCCGTAAAGGTGGCGATCGATATTCTGTCGCAACTTGCAGAGGTCCATCCTTTCATACATGGTAATTCTTCTGTGACGACTATATTTCTAACTAATCTCGCTTTTACACACCACGTAGCCCCTGTAATCGCGTTTAAACTGGTTGTCACCCTCGATCTGAAGAGAAGGGAGAACAATGCGAAAGTCCAGTCAGTAAACTTAGAGATGCAAAGTATGATGACTGTACTTCTTCAGTGGGTAACTACCCGTGTTTCCATAGTCGTTCTGCTAACAGCTTCATTATAAAAAAGGCTCAAGAACATCCGGGACCCGGAGGACTTTACACCAGACGCTGGCCTTGAACGCCTGATGGACGACATCGCGAACTATATCAAGGAATCAGCATCCCTATGTGACTGGTACATGAAGAAAAGCACGATGAGTACGTTGTCATTCCTCCCCCTCAAATTACTGTCTCAATGATTTCGTCAGGAAAATACCTCAAATCCTATATTTACGAAGCCCGCCTCGCCGAATGTGCCAACGGTTTCGTCGAATTTGGAACCAAACTCCAACAGGCGCTTTCCATCCACACCACACTCGGTGTCGACGCCGCCAACAACAAGCTCGATCACAACACCGAGCAGTTAGACGACATCCAACAGCAACTCCGGGCTCTCTT
>JABCKT010006869.1:0-14473 GCA_018858115.1 Tephrocybe rancida | reverse complement strand
AATCCTCGTGGAAGGTTCTGCATAAGATTCCAGATCGCCGAGACTGAGAGTGTGTGTTTGACCTCCTTGTACATGAGATAGGTCCACAGAAACATCCCCTCGTGGTTCTCCACCTTCCCCAGTGCTGCTATGATGTTGTTCCGAAGGTCAAGGTGTTGTTCCCCTTGTAGCCGCTCGATCTTTCCAATCTTGTGTCTTGTAAATGATTCTATGTCCCTTTTGACGTCGTCTTTCGTAATGTTCAAAACACGGAGACGATCGGTCGGCACTGTACCGAGTTCGTCGATGTGGCCACCAACCTTGCGCTATGTCACAATGATCCTGGTCGCACCCGATGTAGTTTTGATGTATCTTTTGGAGTTCACGGACAAGAGATTTAGGACCCTTGCACTCGTCCATTGCGTCCAGTATAATTGTCACGGTGGTGGTGGTGGGGAGCAATGGAGAGGATGGATCCTGTAACTTTAAAATGAAGGATGAGAGGACTGCCCAGAGACGCGTGAACGAAATGTGAGGATTGTGCAAGAGGGAGTCCAGTTCGGATTCTAGGACATCGAGGAGGGTGTGGTGCGTTCGGCGCATGTGCTCGTACAGTTGGTAGAAGAGAGATCGCATGGCAGCCAGCGGAGTATTTTTGCTATCATCACTGGCCTTGAAGAAATGAAATAGCACGATGTCTTTGTTTTCAACTGCACGGGTGACGGCTTGGTTGATTAACCACGAGCTCAGGATTGTCTTCCCAGCCCCTGGAATCCCGTATACCACAAGTAGTAGATTATTTTCTGTCGTGACCAAAGCTGAATACTGGTGCTTGTCCCGTATCCACTCGCATGTCCCCGCGTAATGCAGCTTCTCTGTCGCATGAAGATCAGCCTCGTAGGACGGCGGATTGATCCAGGCCACCAGGCGTAGCCGGCGGGCAGTCTCGGCTTCCTGTTGACTTTGCTGATGATGCCCGGAGGAATAGGTATAATGCTGAGCGCTTGCGACGTGGTGAAGCCGCTCCTTCTGTGTGTCAATCTTGGTCTTGAGTTTCCGGAACTCTTGCAGCATGTAACCGGATGATACGAATTGTTTAACTGCCGAGATGATTCCTTCAAGAGATGAGATGGTGCGATCAACAATATTATGTATGGGTAACGCACGAGCTCTTTGTGAGGCCTTGGGCCGATAATACTTGACGGCTTTCACCCAAAACTCAAGGACTGCCACGTAGAGGGATTCAACAACGGTGTTCACAAGAGGGGCGTCGCGGAATGTGGTCTCAAGGATTTTTACGTATTCCACTTCGTCTGCCATCGCAACAAAAAAGTCCATTGTTTCTTCAACGACATCGCCGTTGTTCCTCGCCATCTACTTGTGTCAGATCAACAGTATGGGAATTCTCTGTGGTCATACACACCTCTAAAATGAATGAAACACTGCCCCATATTAACTGTCCGGCCTGGGGTGATAACTTGACCACTCCTTCCAAGATTCGTTCGAATGGCTGCAGCTTCTGCGCGGCAGTGCCCAATCGTTGGGATAAGGACCTCACTTTTGTCGACGAGTCAAACGACTCAGTAATTTTTTGTGCATGCGTGAGGAGATCAGACAAGGTAGTAGGCGCCTTGATCTGTGAGAGTTCCGAGGCCGTAAGGCGTTCGGTGTAAGTCTTCCAAGCACGACTGAAGGCGTCCTGTGGAGATGTTGGTGTAGTTGCTGCCATGATGAACAACAACTGGTGGCGGACTGTTATAGTGAGGAGGGAGACCAGCCGCCAACCGTGACCGATGGAATGGGATGGATGTGGCCTAAGATGGTGGGTCCGATAGTTTCATGTTTGGACTTGTAAACATCTGAATGAGGCACTTAGGTCACTTGGGCGCTAGTCGAACCGAAAAGAGCAACATCATGTTGGACCAGGACCACACGATCCTTAAAAAGAGGACAATCGATCGGCCCAATGAACGTCAAAAGGAAGACGAGTCATCTGAAGCTACAAGGCCAAATAGCGCGTGGCTTCAGCGGACGATGACAAATAGACCTCGTCGGGATGTGGACGAGGGCCTACAAGGCTTGTAGGCCCTCGTCCACATCCCGACGACATCCTTGCACACAATTCAGCCTCAAGTGACGTTGAAGAAGTGTCTCCCGTGACCAATGAAAACCCTGACCGAGGTTGGAGAATCCTCAGAGTCATAACTACTATTATCTCGCGCTCCCGAATCTCGATCGATGACTTGGGGCGTAGGCACATTTTTTTTCGCCACAGCGCTGCACTTTCCTCTCATCAGCACTCAACATGGGCACTTGGCGTCCCCCATCCTCCAACCCTCACCCAGCCGCAAAACAGTCTGTGTTCACCCTGGCTCCTAGCGACATGCACCTCCATGCTCCGCACTGAGGACGTAACGCGCTACGTACCCAGCGGACACACCCCACCATCGCCAGCGAATTCATCGGCCCCAGCCCCTCACGCCCCTGCCGCATTATGCACAGACTTGGTTTTGGTGGCTATGCGATTGCCAGGCCTGCCGAGGCATCCGGTCCCATCCCCGCATTTCTCTCACCCCAGATGGCTGCCCACACATGCGAAGCCACCATGCTCGAGCGCGCGCTGAGCGTTTCCCCCGCTTTGGTAGACCACTTCATGCCCAAACAACGGGCACACCATACTTGTCACGGAAGGTGTGATGCCGCTCATGTTCATCTGCGTCAAGCACACACCAGCCTGGCGCAAGGCCGTCGCATGCAGTCCGACCCGTGCCATTGCGCTGCTGCACGAGGCTGGGATCCCCTATGGAGGTGCGCTGTTCCACACTACGACGTCCACTCCTTTAAAGTAGAAAGCCTTTAGATCTGCACCTAGGCAACATAGGTCTTGCGTTCCCTGGGCTTGCAGAGCAGGACCCCGATCCCGTCATGCAGCACTTTGGGGCATACGACATCACCGTCGTGCTGTCTTTTTCCGCCGCCAAGCAAACACGTCACATCCCCGCATACCTCGCACCATGCAAACTCGCACAGTAGCATGCTAATATTTCCAAATAAGAGACAATGAACATACCCGACGCGCGGATATACGATTTTGGCACCGGTGCGCACCTGCTCCTAATTCTTGATGCCACAATGGGACTAATCTTCGTGTGTAGCTCATGAAGCGGGCACGCTGCCTCCCCCAAACGGCGATTAACGCCCCCGAGACGCTGGGTTTCGAGGAGCCTGGGCCACGCGGCCCAATCACTGCGTCGGAGGAGTGGTGGTGCATGCACGGGGTAGTGATTCACGACCCTACTAGGCTCATGGTTTGCAGATGTTGTTAGTAAGGATGATCGATGACTAGTGAAAGTCTTAGGTTCGAGATGTTGGGGGGCTTACGAGTTATTTAGCCTACTGTATTATCTTATTAATCTTCCCGTACACCAGAACCTCACTCAGGCTGCTTAGTAGTATCACGAACACAGATCTTGATCATGGTTCACGCAGGCGTATTTGTACATTATTATCATGAAATTTTGAGGTGTCGGAGGCGAGCCCGATCAGTGATTCCTACTGCGAGCCAACCAAAAGAATGTGTAAAATATACTCGTTTTATATAGGAGCATAATGGTACAAGCCACTGCCTCCAAACTAGACCCTACAGATGGGCCCGGAATGCCCAACCGTTCAAGCTCGACATGCACTTCGACAGATCCCTTTTGCTGGTTGAGGATATGATGAGTTACGTGCCTGGCAGATACCATCCTTTCATCATCGGCGAGATCATTGAGCCAGCGCTCACCTATGCCCACCCCTCTCCGCGCCATTGCAGGATCATGAAAAAAAAGTTCAGTTATACCGGTACCTCTACTCAAGACTTATCTGTGAAGATGGAACGATCACTGGTCTACGTCCAAGCGTCCAGAAGCGAATGACGAGCCCGCGGAAGGCGTAGGCTATCCATTTGTGGGATTGGGTTGAGCCGATGTCGGGTTCCTCGAGCTCCGGGGGTACTGGCGATGTATGTAATGCGAATGGTGTGCCGGGAGGTTCGAGAGGAGTTGGGGGAGGCCCGAGGGGAGGAGAGCGAGCGTGAGTGGGAGCCCATCTTGGGATTGGTGGTGGAAGGGCGAGGACGAGGAGAGGAAGGCACTGGTGGTCGCGGGTGGGGAAGAAGCGGATACGAGTTGCTGAACGTCATGCCGCACAACATGTAGCGCAAGCCGACTCCACTCTTGTTCCCTCACAGACTTATACGCGTTATGCCTCAAATTCACATGCGCAGGTCTTAGCACTGGTCCAAGTGCCGCGGACGAGGGAGCGAGGAACGCGGAGTGCTTGATGGCGGAGAGAATATGGAAATATGCTAGAGTCCCGATGAAGTTTCGATGGGGGGGTAGGCTGCTTGGATGGCGAGGGGCCTGGGGGAGCGCCTGGAGTTGGCGCAGGATCGTGCGGAGGGTGGTCTTCTGTTGAGAGAGGAGATAGAATGAGCAGAAAGAAAGTCGACCTACTTTTATTTAACGTCATTTTGACGTTCTTGTTAAAGTGTATGTAAGGCACGGGACCCCCAATCACCCCGGCACCCTCTTCTTCTCTCTTGAACTGTTACCCTGCACCAGTACGAATCAAGATCCCTACCCATTCTTGCCTCTGAGACGTTCTTCGTCCACAATAAGTCTAACTGCAACTCAGAATTGTCCTCCATTGGTACCGTGATTTTTTGCACTCAGGAGCTATAATTGGGACGATCAGCGTCCTCGTTCGCTGCGACTTCGTTGCGTACTGTCTCTGATATAGATAGACCTTGAAACACTGATAACTTACTGATACAAATACACCCGGGCCGTTGCCCTTCCTGAACTGCACCGCACCGCACCTATGGCTGTCCCAAACCCACTCCGTTCCGTCTTATCATCCAAGGTTACACAGATCCTGTCATCGCTTCGCCCAACGGTACTTGTTTACACCCAACGGGTCCTCTCGTCTACACCCACCCGATCCTCTCGTTTACACCCACCCAGTGTCCTCGCCTACACCTCCATCGAAGTATTACCGATCTCTCTCTCTCCTCACGGCCACACCATCTGGCACTGATCTCGACATTGCACCAGGCTCCTCAGAGGTACACTACTACACCCGTTGCTATTGTAGATCCACGCACACCAGGTCCAAGGTCGCCGACCGCCATACTCCAGAGCTCAGCCACTCCAACGAATAAAACGGAGGATTTACCGTTTATGAAGCGCCTCGAGGTTTGGCTCTTATCCACTCGTCGCGTACAGATACCCACCCGACGCGTAGGATATGACACCCCGTCGGATGTTATTAATATCAAATAGATGCCTTGGCCCATCCATATCCACCTCTCTGATCTTCCTCGTGTCAGCTTCCCCTCCGTTGCCAACTTCCTAGAACGGCACGAGTATGCCCCCAACGCCGACACCTCCAGACCTGTATAGACATGCGATCCGCGACCCTCGACATCCGTATGTACGTACTTACCCAGAACCTAGGACTCCCCTCCACCCCAGGCTTCCACACACGCTCGCGCACACACGGGCAGGTGAAATGAAAGTACCCACGTAAGTTACGTTGTCTGTGTTGTTCGGGCGCAGGTAAGAAGTCACAGCATAAGATAGTATTAAATTGACATCAATTCTACAACTCAATATTCTTATCGCTGCTTACTGTCCTTAGTCTCCTGGATCCCTCCTGCGCAAGATAACTTATCTCCAATACATCGCTTCACCACCCGTGGCTCTCACTTCCACCAGGCTTTCCTTTGACCCCATGCACTCGGTTGAACTCGCGATGCGAGGTTTGGATAGAATTGCAAGACAGACAAACATATATGAGTACGTAGTCCAAATATATATGACACAGCTTCCTCTGCCTCGTATATACCTACACACGGGCGTATTTCATAAGTACTACCCACAACGCGGGCAACCATACATGGAGAAGGACGTATTTGAATCCTCGAAGCACCGATAGTCTTTGCCTGTGATGGGGGTGCCCTTGTCGTCGAAGCAGGTGACGTCGTAGACGAAAGCAAGGCCAGATAGTAACTTGCAGTCAGCTATGCTGTCCTTGCATTGGTCCTATCAGAGGAACAATAAAGCATTCATAAAACGAGTCGACTCCAGAAATATCATGTGAAGGACCCACAGATATCGGCTCTTCAGCGTTGACGTAGCACACGGAGGCCAGGAGGATAGCCAGAGATGCAAATGCGAGGGTGGCCTGCAGGTGCGGGCTTGTTAGTAAATGCGTACAACAGAAAGTAGAAGAAGGATACGCACTTTCATGTTGAAGATGCCGGGAAGACAGTGGGCACAGTGGGTGTTGGGAGGAAAGTACCAATGCACTAACATACCTTACATACGCGTGGAATCCGAACCACAAGGAGCCGAACACGAGTATGGCCGTACTTATTACATGTGTGACATTAATATTGGTGCTGTCAAGACTCAAATTGAGTTGACAGCAAACACGAATAAGTACGCGAAATGACATTCGGGCTGCCATACAATTTCAATTTTCAACTAAGGATACTGTGGCCCGCGAGCTGCAGAGTGCAGATCATAGATATTTCGAGAGTCAGGTCAAGTACAGAAGAAGACGTAATCCCAGACACACACACACACACACGCCTAGCTACTTGGGTACGTAGTCCAAGCGATAGTCAGCTTCCTCTGCCTCGAGTGCCACGGATGTACTTACGTATACAAGCCACTGGGCCTGTAGCATAAGTACTACAGTGTAATTTCACTCCTTGGGACAACCATGTCCTTGGGACAAACACTCTACCTCCCTCAGTTTTTACCCAAATCACTTCTGAATTTGGGGGCATCTCCACTTATATAGTGTGCATATTATCTCCAAATTTTACAGTGAACAGATGTGCCCTCTGTCATCTAGAAATAAAAGACTGCCAAAATGGCTCTTCTCAACTTTTGATGTGCCTTTATTTTATGCAAAAACAGTGTTGCTGGACTAGATTAAATTCTTGAATGCCCAACAGTACTTAATACTTCAAGCTCAGCAGGAAAATGTGTGTATCTAAGAAGAATGGCTCATTGTAGGGGTGAATGTGTTGTTGCAAGCCTCCGAGCATGACATCAAAGGCGAGAGATGATGCTGATGTGTGATGGAATTACGCCCATAGGGTACCCAAATAAGACATGTCACACTGTCCCAAGGACTGAATTTGTGACATATTGCTGTCCCAACCCCGTTTATCTTATAGCTCCTTGCTCCCTCACCAGAAAATTCTAGTTTATTTGCCAGAAGCTTCTAAATAGACTATGTATTGAAGCTGTGTGCAAGAAATTTCCCAAAGGAGTGAGCTAAGAGTGAGATCCAGGCATTTTAAAGTTTGTCCCAAGGACCGAAATTACACTGTACACACAAAGCGGGCATCCAGGTATGAGCCTGGATGCTCCTGTGATTCGGTTCAAGCACTGATACTCCTTGCTGGGGGTGGGGTTGGTTTGGAAGCTGAAGCAGGTGATGTTATTGGCAATGGCCACACTATCCTGAGTACACAAAGTGCAAGAACATATCCCATTGATGAGTTCCTCCTCGTTCTGAGCCGGAAATTTAGCAATCTGCTAATTTTCACCAATATGCTCTTCAGCATCGATATGTGATCAAAGCGATCAGTGGCACCTTTGACATCACTCAATCATGTGATTTGGCCTTTGGAAAACCTGACGCGATGTGACAGCATCATGTGACACGCCACCGCCTGACAAATATTCGCTGGCCGCTCTTATCACTGGAAGAAAAATTTTGCATAGAACGGAGACATCTGTTCAATCTGCTCTATAAACTGAACCACACACTTCTATTCACATGTCTACTCCCAACACCTTGGTCTTCACATCTACTTCTGCCATGTCCTCAGGGGGTTCCCTGGTGCTGGCTCCAATGTTCTGGATTTTTGTCACTGTCAGTACTATCCTCATGCTTCATTACCTGTACTGGAGGATATGGGTGAAGGAGTCGGCCTCCGAAAGCTATGATGAGTGGGTTATTTGGGGTGGGATTTACAGGTTTTGGTCTCTCTTTGGATTACCAGCGCAAAGGATGCCTGTGCAGCCTGGACGGCGAGAACAGCGAGCAATCATGAGAGAGTTGAACAGGGCTTTCGAGGAAGTACAGCTCCTCCCTCCTCAGAGACCTGCCAGGGCCGCATCACCACGCGTCAATCGCTGCAGCCGGGCAGAACCTGTTAGCAGGTTTTCCTCAGAGTCATGCCTCCCGTTGAATGAAATCATGTCCACCACATCCCAATTGGATCACGCATCACATTCCCACTTACGAAGCCTGATCGACGCCTTTCTCTTACCTGCACGAGTTTGGCAATGTACACACATCGTTCACCATGGGATTGACCTTGCTATTCTTAGCAGGTCTTCAATGGAGGACTATCACGCGATGTACTGGCCTCATGCACCCGAACCTTTGACCCTGCCTGGGTTGTGCACGAGAAACCACGCCAGGATGGAGTTGCCGAATGCTGAAGAAGAAGTTTGATGAGGAACCTGAGTAGATTTCGATGAAAACAGCAGTATGATATCATTGGAGCCTGTGTATCCCCATTCCCTTCATCACTGCCCATTCCCTTCATCACTGCCCATTCCCTTCATCACTGCCCATTCCCTTCATCACTGCCCATTTCCGCCCGCCGTCACGTCCAAATGCAGTTACCGAGCCAGAATTTTACAAGCCATTGGCGGTTCCTTGCGCCACTTCGCCGAAATGATTGAGTATTGTTGTTGTTCTCTTTCCATTTTACACTGCTGCTATTGGATAAAGTATTGGGCAGTTTATATAGTTACTTTCAGCTCATCTGACACCTATGCACCCTCCTTTTAGTCATATTTTTACTCACCTATTCAAAGAAAGAGCAGCTGACTGTGGAGTCCTGCTAAATTTTGTCTATCTGCTAATACTTCCATTCAATTCTGCTCCAGTTTCGTCTTATTTACACATATGCCAATCCTCTAGCAGTACATAAATACTTGTAGTAGTGTAGTTTCCACACCGAATTACTACGGTCCATTTTTGATCCCACCTTTTTCTGGCAGAGCACTTGGTTGCTCGAATTTCTGCCAATTTGCTCGTTATCTTTCGAAATCGCTTTGTGTTTGCTCTCTATAGTCACTCTCAAGGCCAGTCTGGTCCTATTGACCTGATTGCGTCACATCAGTTTGCTCCTTGTCTGTTTCTGCCAACCTGGCAGACTGAACCTGCCAACACAGCGACAGCGTTGACTACACCAGAGTCGACTACCACTGTGAACAGTGACAGCCCTAGGCGTGTATCGTTCTCAGAAACCGCAACACGACTAACTCATCTGTTGCTTCCACCCCGTCCCGAGCCGAGTACGATCCCCTTGCCGCCACAATCTCAACCAGCGTCTGCCAACCATTCACATTGTTCCAATAATATTCTGCGTCCAATGCCAATACATCCCCCATTGTATGATCGTCTGTATTCACTGTCGCGACCTGCGATTGACACTTTCAGAAGGGTTCCTTTTCAACCACCATACCCACCACCACACCATGACCCTCTTGATCCTTGTGTGTCTTACACCGAACCCATTTGGTTTGTGTTCATGTTGGAACAATCAGTTCACGAGGGCGCTTTCAGCGACCATCTGCATAGCACCATCTGCATTGTCACAGAGGACGCAGAGGAACGAATGTTCCTTATCATTGAAGATATCAGCCCAGTAGTTCAACCTCAATTTCGCTACCCATTCCCCAACATCAGTATCCGTGACCTACTGGAGAATTACCCTCTGTGTACAGTCCACCCGCGCTACTACTTCAATCACTTCAGGATCATCATTTGTCATTAGTGATCTGCTAACGACATTCCGCCAACATCGCTCTATCTTTCTCTACCCACTAATCTCACACTGTCTGCCGCAACTCTGCCTACGTTCTGCTTCATCTCAGAAATTGAGTCTCCCAACCCCCTCGATCCTACACTACTTGACAGAGTACCGGAGAGTTCATACATTGACTTACCCTTTGCCTGCCATAGCTCAGATTTTGAGATCATTCAAACTCTCCTCACTTTCAAATTCCATTCCCAATCCCATAGCTTTACTTCCCTTGAAATCTTTCACCCCTGTGCTGCTCGAAATAACCTGTACCTGTACATAAACCATTCCAACCTTATCTTCTCCATCCCTTTTGAGTACCACAGCCAACCCTATTCCATTCCTCCCATTCCGAGCGCTTCAAAGTAAATCATTAACCTAGTCAATAAAGCATCTCACATTTTTAGCAGAACCCCTTGTCCAAGGCCAGTTTTGTGGTTGTTGTGGATTGGTTTCAAGTACCAAGCACTCAACCGATCTAGTCACAAACTAGGTCAACCAATTGTAGACCATCTGCACAGGATTGTGTCAAACCCATCACCATCCTTGCATTGGCCCTAGCAGATTAATGGGAAACCATTCAATAAACTCAAACAGGTTGGCTCAAAAAGCATCAAGTAGGGACCCATAGATAGTGGCTCTGCAGGGTTGACAGAGCTCATGGAGGCTAGCAGGATAGCCAGAGCAGTGGTGGCCTGCAGGTGCAGTGCGAGCTCATTAAATACGTGAAACCAAAAGCAGAAGGAGCAGGATACAAACTTTCATGTTGGTGATAGGTCGACAAGTGGGTAGCAGTAGGTGTTGGAAGTGAAGTACCAATGCACTACATACCTTATGTACATGTGGAATCCGAACTGCAAGGAGCTGAACACAAGTAAGGCCATACTTAGTGTTTGAAAGTCCGGTCCATAGGACCAAAAAAAGACTGGACCGGAAATGGACCAGACTGCAATTGTGGTTCATCGCTTTTGAGAACGAAAAGACCAGTTCGGACTAGACCAGAAAACCGGTTTTAGACTGGTTGCGACAGTTATCACATGACGCTTGCATATGTACGGTTATAGTACTACCTAAAACGCTTCATTTTGACCCCGGGACCATGTCAAACAGATACATATTGGTTGAGATATGATCAAAATTGTGATTTGAACGCTGTCCAGATGTTTTCTTTGTACTGTAGTCAGTTCTTACCCAATTTGGATGTTCTGGGGGACAGAATGATGGCAATCAGAGTGGGTAGCACAGTGAAAAGGTAGGCAGAGACTGGTCTTTGCAAAAACTGGTTCAAACCAGTTGCGGTCAAATTTTTCCGGTTTTCGTCGGTCCTGGTCCGGTCGTCGGTTGCCCAATTCGGAGGCCTAGAACCGGACCTGACCGGACTTTCAAACACTAGTCATACTTACATACGTGACATTAATATTGGTGCTGTTGAACTTACATTGTTGGGAGAGACCATGAATAAGTACGGGGAATGACATTCAGGCTGCCATCCAATTCAACCTATGCTCCAGCTAAATTGAGTCAAGATTCCTGTGGAAATTGATAGTGAAAGGTGATGCACAAAATGTAGTCCTGCAAGCAGCCACCTGCAACAGAAACGACCTCTCAGAATTTGTGAAGTGTGCTAGTTATAAGAAAAAAGGAGGAGACCATGGAATAAGTACGGGGAATGACATTCAGGCTGCCATCCAATTCAACCTATGCTCCAGCTAAATTGAGTCAAGATTCCTGTGGAAATTGATAGTGAAAGGTGATGCACAAAATGTAGTCCTGCAAGCAGCCACCTGCAACAGAAACGACCTCTCAGAATTTGTGAAGTGTGCTAGTTATAAGAAAAAAGGAGGAGACCATGGAATAAGTACGGGGAATGACATTCAGGCTGCCATCCAATTCAACCTATGCTCCAGCTAAATTGAGTCAAGATTCCTGTGGAAATTGATAGTGAAAGGTGATGCACAAAATGTAGTCCTGCAAGCAGCCACCTGCAACAGAAACGACCTCTCAGAATTTGTGAAGTGTGCTAGTTATAAGAAAAAAGGAGGAGGCAACCTTTTTGACCTGTGTTATGCGTTATTGTTGTTACCATTCAGCACACTACAGTATGTAACAATAATATTGATGCTGTCAAATTTAGCTGGGAGCAAACACGAATAAATGCATGAAACAACATTTGGGCTGCCATCCAATTTCAATGTTTCATTATTGCTACAAAGTCTAGTGGTTCTGCAAATTTAGACTGAAAGTTGAAGCACAAGATGTAGTTATTCTGAAGTTGCAAGGCAAGGGACCAACTGTAAAAAATATTTGGGGGATCAGGTTTGTACAATGTGTCGCTGACTCCCTTCATGATGCTGGCCCTCCCAATGTGTACGCTATGCTCCACCCCCAGAGTATCATCAATTCTCCCAACCACCGAATGGCAAAAACACAGCACACCTATGTGCCCAGGGCATGGGCACCTCATTGAGCCTTGTAACTTTCAAGGCCTCCTATGAAAATCAAGGTATCCAACCTTTTTGTTTTGTGGCACATCATGGTCTCCCATAATGCTTTGTAACCACAACTTGAACATGAATGAACATACTCAACGATGACAAAGCCCAACCCTCGCCCTGAGCCCCAGTGGCCATCCTTGGTATATTGTATGGCCCAGCCCCAAGTTGCAACTCAGGATATGTATGAGTGGTGATTTATGGAGTGAGCTTGGCACTGCATAACATGAGCATGTGTAAAGTCTACTATGAGCTGATGTATTATGTACCTGAGGATGTGCAGCTTGTTTTTTGAAAATATAATGCATGGGTGGATATTCAAATGGTATATTTGGGCCACCACCTAACAGGATGGTGTGTGCTTGTTGCAAGAGCAGTTTGAATTATCAAGTAGTAGGCAACACGGTGTCATATACAACTCCTGAACATTCTGGCGGGCCCTTTGTATGTAAGTGTTGAACTTGTTCAAAGAGTAGGTATACATAACATCCTTGCAAGGAATGACCCAGCACATAACATTATCAACAAGTTCCACAGCTCACCAGGAGCTTGCATCCTGCATTGGTTGAGCAGTACCTGACAGTGGAAATGGCACCTGGTTCATCCTTGTTTGAGTAGCACTTGGTTTTGGTTACAGAGAGTTTGTTTCCAGCAGCCAAACATGCATCGATTTCCTGGCTGCAGCCCTGTGGAAGATGAAAGATGCTCTGTCAGAAAACCTAGTGGATTCCCAAAAATTAATTGAATTAACTCACAGCAGCGATAGTGGTGATGCGCTAGCGTAAGATGTGTGCTGCTATACCGAGGTTGTCTTGAGCAGTCAGCTGGGCTGAAATACAACAAGACACAATGTGTGATATGAGTGGTCGGTTTCTGTTAGGAACAATTCTGCCAAGGACGATGCTTAGCTGATATGTGTTAGCAATGATGCTAAGACAGCTAACGAGCTGTCGAACAATGACAAGGACGATTTGCGAAGACGAATGACTTGACCTCGGTGGCCAGTCCTAGTAAATGATGGCGACGAGGCTAGAACATGGCTAGCAATACGATTGGGTGATTGAAGACAGCTAACGAGCTGCCAAACAATGACAAGGACGATGATGAATGACTTGACCACAGTGGCAAGTCCTACTAAACGGTGATGATAGTGATGGTGCTAGAACACAGCTAGCAGTACGATTGGGCAACTGAAATCTGAGCTGAGGGTGAATATATTGGGAGCTAACACAGAACTAGATAGAAAATCACCTGCCAGTGACTCAGCTCACTGGGGATGACAATGAACAGTAATATCGATATCGGAAATGGTGGGGGAAAGTTCCTCCCCCTTTGGAAAGGTATAGTAAGTGGATATAAGGTAGAAACTTGATCTCCCTCCTTAGCAGGTGGGAAAACCGCTAACCTAAAGAGTCCATGATTGAAATAAGTATCGTACTGGAAAGGTAAATATGAGTCATGGGATAAGTATAAGGCGCTTCCATGGCCTCTAAGGCATCCGGAATCATTGAGAGCATCAGAACAAAAATAGAAATGAATCACAGTAAGATTGCCAGTGCTGGCCAAATCAGGTATCATCAAAGTGGTGCAAATGGTGTCAGAGACAACTGTGGGAAGGGGATAGGAGGTGTTGGCAGTGGCCTAAATGACCGTGGTAGCATTGTAGATGTCGTGGTGGAGTGTAATCTCATTAGCAGGCTTAGATGACACCATACCTGCCAACTCCCATCATCTTCTCATGATTGCTATTTTTGGCCATTGCTTCCATTCAGGCACTGAGGGATCCTTCCATCTGTTGCTCTACCCTCTGTGGCATCCTTCCACTTCCAATCGATGCCGGCTGTCGTGATCCTGATCCTTTAGTGTGGGCGGCCCACAAACCCGATGTGGTTAGCTCAAGGTTTCTGCTAAGGTCGTTGGCATGGACAGGCATTGGAAATTGTGGTGAGTCATCTACTAAGACCTCCATTGAGACATGTATGATGTTGGTGGGAGGAGGAGATGATGGATGGATGGGGTTGAGTGGAGTGGTAGGTGCTGATGTTCTGCTAAGGTGGCGTGCAGAGCTCCGATGACCAGTATGTGACGAGTGAGTCCGGCTAGCTGATGGTCGTTG
>JABCKT010006868.1:0-14507 GCA_018858115.1 Tephrocybe rancida | reverse complement strand
TCCAAATCGGGTAAGAACTGACTACAGTACAAAGAAAACATCTGGACAGTGTTCAAATCACGATTTTGATCATATCTCAACCAATATGTATCTGTTTGACATAGTCTCAGGGTCAAAATGAAGCGTTTTAGATAGTACTACAACCGTACATATGCACGCGTCACGTGATAACGGTTGCAACCGGTCTAAAACCGGTTTTTCGGTCCTGTCCGAACTGGTCTTTTCATTCTCAAAAGCGATGAACCGCAACCGCGGTCCAGTCCATGTCCAGTTCAGTCCAGTCCAGGTCCGGTTGTTTTTCGGTCCTATGGACCGGACTTTCACACACTAACTCCAGGACACCACCCAGCTGGGCAAGTTGAGCCCTGGAGACACCATTTACACAATCCTCTCGACACTCCTTCTCCTGCAACGTCGTCTGAAGAACTTGATATGGCCGTGTTTTATGAACAGGAAGTGGCATGGCTGTCAGAATTTCCTGTTACAATGCCTTCCCAACCTCTTGTTTTTGTAAACAGCCCTGCTAGGAATGGGCCTTTTAGCCGACCCATAGCTTCCCGACTTCCTATCCCAAATTACGGACTGCACGCTTTATTACCGTCAGGCTGGCCCAACCAGGTATTTCTGACAATGGAGTATCAATTGTGCAAAATCTTGGGTTTTATGTCTGCCATGCCCCCCATGCCACAGAGGGATCACCTACTTGACCTTCTGCGTGAAGAGTTGGAACAGCTAGTTCAGCAGAAGGAGTATGACTAGTCACAACAACATGTGTGATCATTGTCAACACTGGTAAGTTTACTGTCTTACAATCTATCTTGACCAGTGGTGCTCACTAGTTGATGCATTACAGAAATCCATTATCACAAATGAGGCCCACAAAACTCAGTAGCCAAAGCAGCAGCACTTGTATCATTGGCATTAGGACATCTATTCTTACCCATCATCAGACTCTTCATGCAGAACTTTCTAGTCAAAAAGACATTTTGCAATCAGCAGGTGTATCCCCAGACACCATAGAAGCTCTCCCAAAAGACCCTAGGTCTATCGCTTCTATGTTTTGTCTTGACAGCATTACGTGGCAGTTCTTAATCTGCCCCACCTGCTTCTGCCTGTGGCCATATGAGCCATGTTACCACCCCGACATCAGAGAGCCCATTCCAAGATGCACCCACAAGGCCACTGCAGCCAGCTCTCCTTGCGACACACCATTGTGGAAAGAGCACAACATAGGGGGTGGTCGTTCAAGACTAGCCCCTCATTTGCGCCATCTACACCATGATCTCAAGTCTTAGTTAGGGCGATTACTGTCTCGACCAGGGATGGAAGAACTGCTCGAAACCTACAGGAACGCACCCGTTCCAGAATCCATTGGGGACATCAAGGACATCATGTTCTCTCAAATGTTCTGCAACTTATGAGACGCCCATGGGAATCCCTTTTTCTCTAGGGAATCAGGAGAAGCAAGGCTTGTGTTTAGCCTCTTGGTTGACAGTTCAATCCATTCCACAATAAGACCGCAAAACAACACGCCTCATTGATGGGTATATGGCTTGTCCTCTTGAACCTTCCACCTCACTTGCAATATCTTCCTGAGAACGAGTTCCTCATCGGAATCATCCCTGGTCATTCCAAGCCATCAACACATCAGATCAACCATGTCCTAAACTTGGTGGTAAAGGATCTTGTGGAGTTTTGGGACCCCAGGGTGTTTTTTACTCGAACATCAAGGTGTTGCACTGGACTGCTAGTCTGTGCAATGCTTGTGCCTCTTGTGTGCGATATGCTTGGTGCTAGACAAGTCTTGGGCCTCCCAGGTACCTCTGGTGCCCACTACTTCTGCACATTTTGTGACCTAGATCATGATGACATTGATGTCTTTGAGAGGTCTGAGTGGCCTCACAAGGATGTGGAACACATTTGAAACACTGCTAAGTGATGGAAGGACACACCCGACGAGCGAACACAGCGCCATATTTTCAAAGTGTATGGGCTATGGTGGTCAGTGTTGTTAAACCTTCTGTATTGGAATCCCGTCTTATACCCTGTTATGGATTCTATGCATGCCCTCGACCTTTGCCTCTTTGCAAATCATCTACACAAGCTCTTTAAGATAGATATTGATACTCTTGTTGGTGGTGATGGACTTTTGGAGCCCCTCCCCCCTGCCTCTAAACTACTTGATCATAATGATCAAAAATCGAAGGATTGTTGGGAACTTATTCGCCAAAATCCTCCCAATTTGGTGGATGGTTTGACCAGCTTCCATTGCAAGGTGCTCTACACCGTGTGCTGTGAGAACAACATCAAAGGTCCTGGTCACTCTATCATTGTTGGAACTCAATGGGTCCTTGTGGTCAATATCTCACACTGGGTAGGCGAGCTTCTTTCCTTTAAATATAACATATACTGACGACTTTCAAACAGTGGGGAAACCCAGAATTTGATCCAATCAAATTGCCTGTAAAACCTATGGATGATGGGCACCAGGATACTTTGGCACCAGAAGAGGACAGCAATGGTGATGGCAACGGCAATGGCAACAATGAGGGTGACAGCAACATCATCAATGCAGAAGACAATGCCACAATTGCTGCACCTGCAACAACAGCCACTCTTCCACAGGCTGAAAACATCGACGTTCACAAAGCAAAGTGTGTTCTCCAAAAACTCCTCGTCGCAAGTACATATACTATGGAAGAGAAAGACAAGTTTTACAAGGCCACTCCTGCAGAAATCTACATGTACCTATGTGATCTGGTCGGTATTGGCCTCCCAGACTTACCAAGAATGTCAAGACTCTACAAGAATGCTGTCTACAAGCGCTTGACAGAATCTGTAGGAGTTCCACCTCTGTAAAACGAGACCTCAACCTGACCTTTAGATTGATGCTGAGGATAGTGTCACACAGCAAGCCCTCTTGCTATTTATATCCCCTGAAAACTTTGGGCGCATTGTGCTTGCCAAGGATGTGATGGAAGCTATCTGGGCAGATATATGGGAGACCCAGCTACCTACTTGGATTTGACCTGCACCTCCCAATTGGGGCATGGCGCAGAGGGGCAAGCTCAGTGCTGACCAGTATCATGTCATATGTACAATTCATGTGGTCATCACATTGATTTGCCTCTGGGGCAAGGAGACCATCTGCAAGAAAGAGATGCTGAAACATTTCATGGATCTTGTGAGCACCATCCAAATAGCCAACTTATGTCTCACCTCGCCGCAGAAGATCGCCACATACAATAATTCTATGTTTTGATATGCGCGTCACTGGGCCAAATTATTTCCTGATGAGCCCTTAAAGCCCATGCTCCACGCCGTGCTGCATGTTGGTGACAACATGGAGCTGTTTGGGCCTGTCCATGCATACAGTGCTCCGTTTTTTGAACATTATATCAACTTTTTTCATTGTATCAATACCAATAAGAAACTTGGTACATGTTTTGTTGTGTCTTTCACTGTCTGCTAATCTTATCAAATAGGAGAGCTCAAGTCCACATTTATGCAAGTATCTGCTTGAGCCTGCAACCTTCATGCTATGCTGTTGGATGATACGGATTTGCAAAATGCGGTGTCAGGCATGGTTACAACAATTGAGGCGACGGGGAGAGAGGACGCTAGAGGGTACCGACTGGCCACTCTCCTGGATCCCTCTGCCCAGGATTACAACATTGACGTCAATGCGACCCCCATCAAACTATCTGAATGGTCCATGCAGCAACTTCACAGTATCATTCCCAACCCCACCTGTATCTCAAAACAAGTGTTGGCTGTACACCAAATCTCCGGTCGAAGTGTAATGTACGGAACATCAACATCATCCAATTTCAAGAATAGCAATATCCTTTTCTGCTTAACTCAAGACCACAAAGAAGAGACACTTGCAGGATCTATTCTCAATATTTTCCAGCACACTCATGAAATTGTACCTGGTTCTTCTTCTGTGACCTTTTACTTAACAGTTCGCCAACTTCAGACTGATCCTTTCAAAGAGTTTGGTTTTGCAGGAGGATTTCTGTGTATCAATTTGCCAGGGCCTCTCTATGTAATCAAACTAGCACAGATCATCTCCCACATTGCCGTCACTCACATAGAAGATGGTGACTATGCTGGATTGATCCATGTTCTCCCTGTTGATTGTGTAAGCAAGCCTTCCTTATCGTTGCTTTTATGACCACTGACATTCATCTAGCTGATGCTTTTGTTTGACTTTTCCAAAGATGATGTGGAAGCTGATGGGCTGTGATATAAACCTATGATTGTACAGCTATAGCTACAGACTTTCAATCTGTAGGGTCCATGTACATGTGACAGTTCATTTTTTACTATACTCCTTTTAGATACCTTGCACTACATGTACCAATCTCCCATATATATATTGAAGGTTTTTACTAACCTCTGAAAGCCCTATATATCAATGACTCTGATATGCCAAAGTCTGTTCAAAAGCTGCCTATCTATAGGACCTGCTCGCTATGCTTGAACAACACTGCAGTCACCCCAAATGGGGATGAAGTCCATTTTCAAGGTATTGCATTTCTCTGGGTCTGTGTTGATGATGATCTAATGTGTCTGTACCTTTCTAGAACAAGATCCACCCCTATATGTCAGTAGGTGCACTCCCTTATAGCAGTTTGATGTTAACTCACTAGTACCGATCTAGATCCCATTGAAAATGAAATGTCTGAGCATGTCTATAAGAATGTTCATATGCTCTGCAACAAATGCTGCATCGAACTCAGAGCATTGCGCAAGCATGAATACTTTATCACCCCAGTCATCCTTCAGTGTGGCGGGCAAGGCGGCAAGGTTACGCATATCAACCCGCTGAGGGTCGACCACTTCAGAGACTACATGTAAGTCTATGAATCTACTGTGACACGAAGGCCTTTGTCTGAATACTTGTCTTAGTGGAAATAGCAATATTACTGCTTCTCACCAAGTGAGCCAAGCAACTTCAGGAGCAACTCTGCATCCAGCATAAGGACAATGAGGTGATTCTTTCTTAGATCTGCTGAAATGTAGATCAAATCCAAGCGATGATGGAGCATCAAACTTGACGATTCAGGAACTCCATTGAGGTGAACTCTGGAATGTTTTTTCTGATGAAAACTTTGTAGCTGACACCATCATTGAAAGGCGACATTTGCAGATGACATCCTTACTGGTGTTGCTTTCCAGACTCAGTAGCAGTACTTTACAGTCCCCCACCTATTCCAATTGGAGTCCTAGGACTCCTAGGACTCCGATCACAGTCAATATAAATGGTACATTGGAGTCAGCTAAGTATTTCTTAGTCCAATCGGACAGGTCGGAGTCTGATCAGATATGGTAACTTACAAATACAAATGAATGACAATAGTTGTCACCTGTAGTATGGTTGGACTCCGATCGGACTCCAACCAGACTCCGATCGGACTCCAACCAGACTCCGACCAGACTCCGACCAGACAAATGACTTGTACAAATTTCAACAAGTTGCACACATCATTTTATAACATTATATAATTTAACTTAAATTAACTTGCCCCCACCATATTTGCACAAGTCATTTGTTAATACTTTACAATTTAAACATAATAAATCAGTCCCCCAACATTTAGGTGTGGGCAGGTGACGTTTACATGGTGGTGTTAAAATTTTATCACATTTATATAATTAAAGAAAAAAAAAAAAAGTGCCACCCACCGCCACAGAGGGCAGGTGGGCATCATGGGCATTCCAATGTGGCAGCAGTCGGGGGCATGCACCCTCGTGTTGCTCCTGAGGGGGTACTCACTACAAAAACAAAACCAAAAAATTACATAAGAACCCGCCCCCCACCGTGTAGGGGGCGGGTGACAGTGGTTGGCGGTGTGTGCCATTGTCATGTCGATTTGATGCGGCAGTGTGTGCCGTTGTCGTGTTACACTGTTGGCATGTTGTTCAGGCATGGGGCTGGGTGTTGGGTGTGTTATGTGGCGGAAATCATCATTCCGGGGGGGCGTGTGGTTGTTGTTCGTTGTCCGGGTGTGGGGCTGGGTGTGCGTCGTTTGTCATGTCGGTGGGGGGTGCGCGCTGTCGGTGCGTCGTCATGGTGACGTGGCAGCGGTCAGTTGTGCGCCGTCATCGCATTGTTGGTGTCCTGGCGTTGGTCGTTGTAGTGATGTGGCAGCAGTCAGGGGTGTGCCCTCATCGCATTGTTGGTGTCCTGGCAATAGAATTAGCTATATAATTAAAATAAGAAAAAAGCAAAAAAAAAAAAAAACACCTGCTGCTTGCCACATCGCTGCAGGCAGGCGGTGAGCATGGGAGCAGTGCGTGCTGTCTCCATGCGTGAGGCTGGGCATCGGGTGTGTGACGTGGCAGATGATGTCATGCCGGGGGGGCTTACGGTCATTGCTCCAGTGGTGGGCGAAATGGTGTTGGTGTGGGTGCACGCTGTCAGTGCGTCGTTCAGGCGTGGGGCCGGGTGGGCATCGCATGTCGTGGTTACATGGCGACGGTCGGGGGTGTGCCGTTGTCGCGTTGTTGGTGCACTGGCATTCCGGTTTTGGCCAGTGGGGTGGTTGGCAGCGTTGGCAGCATTTGCGTGGGTTGTGGGTGACGTGGCGGGCTGCGAGGGGTCTGGTGGTTGTGGGGGTGGTGCTGCTGTAGTCAGTTTGTTAGTGGGGGGGTAGGGGTGTCGACGACCCACCTCGTGGCTCTCCCCCACGCGGGGTCTGCCCTTCTCGGCCTTCTTGGCCCCTCCTGTCCTTCTTGGGGTTGCTCATGGTCGCCTTGACAGGTCAGGCTGGTACTGGGCACGAGGCAGCGGCGGGGAGGGTTGGGCGGCAGTTGCGGGATGGAGCGATGTGGTGGTGGGAGTGGAAGAGATGAACCAAACAAATTTGATCGCTGACAAACAAATTTGTTTGTTGATGGTGGCTGTGGTGGTCATGAGGTACTGAGTTCGAGTTTAGTGTTACCTGTCTCAACAGCCAGCTGGTGCAGTGGATAATTGCGCCAACTTGTTAATTAGTCATTGGGTCGCAGAGGGTCAGCGTTCGATTCTCGCTTGTTGCAAATATAATTGAAGGCAACCGGAGTCTGAGCTCAGTGCTGGACTCCAATCGGAAAAATCCAATCAGACTCCAATCGGAGTCCCAGTCCGATCCGATGTCCGATCGGACTTTTGTGGCTGTACATTGGACTCGGACTGGAAAAATTGAAGGATTCTCTTGTATAAAGTCTGACCTGGTTGTCCAATTGGAGTCCTAGGAGTCTGATCGGACTCCGATCAGAATTAGTGGGGAGTGTAAAGACCTCAACTCGGAGGGAGCAGTCAGCTACCTGGTCTGTAGCAACAATGAAACACATCAGCTGCTCATTGACTTTGTCTTCCGAGAAGTCATCGCACAACCCGCTCAAAGTGACCATGGATGCAGTGAGTTGCTTCTGGACAGTGAGAATATTTATATGACTTGCTGCTTCCTTGACGGTGGATGGTAGCAGATTCTTCCAGCCATTGGCCGTGCACATGTGCAAGTACTCGTCCTTGTGATAGGTTTCCAAGTGCTTGTGAATGATACCGCTGCTTGTGGAGAAAGAGTAGTCGATCTTGGTGCCTGCAGGGAGCGCATCGGGGTTGATGGCCAATTTGTCTCTGCAGTTGAAATTAGGTTACATACTTATGAGATGTTTGATTAGTGGGCCCTTACCGGCAAATGATACAAGTGCGCCTGGCTTCCGGGTCAGACCTCTTTGTGAAAAAGTGCCTGATATCATGGGCAGCATTGATGGAAGAAGAAGAGCCTTTGATGGACTCTACAGTGAGGTCGAGAGATTCCATAGGTGGTGTAACAGTCGCAACAAGCTGCTGGGTGACTAAAGAAGTTATCAATGAGTTAAAATCATTCAACCCTTTGATAAATTTGATGTGTGTACCTGCAGGGGTTGGAGTGGCAGGAGCAGCAGCAGAAGCTACTGCATCTACAGATAAAAGCATGTCAATCAACAATTTATATTCAAGGATGATAAAAGGTACGCACTGGGGGCGCTACATCTTCCGCAAGCGCCATTGCCCTCATCATCAGAGTTCAGGCTAATGACCGCTGGAGTTGCTGTCTTCAATTTCTTTGGAGCTCTGCGATTTGCAGCCATTGAGGGAAAGAAAAGCTAGAATGAGGATTAGCCATGTTGACTTCCACATTTTATATGTTTTCATGCACGACACTTGGGCCCAATCAAAGGGTGCTTCGAGACGCTTGGACATTGTAGAGTATACAGGTAACGACCCACGGGAGACTTGAGAGTACAGAGTAGCAGAGCTTGGAGTGAAATTTTCCCGGGTTTCCAGCTAGCTTCATGTGCTCTCACGGCTGTGTATCCCTTTGACAGATTGCCAGGAAGGTCATCTCAGGCCTCATAGCAATTAATTTAAGACAGAAGCATATATGAGCACATGTGCATTACCTGTCAGACAATCAAGCCACGGTGCACATTCGTTGATACACAACCAAAAATATGTGATTGTAAGTCAAAGGAGCATCGAGACATACATGTTTCTCTGAAGTAAAAGCCCAACAGTCTATATGAGCAGTCGGGACTTGGTATAACCAAGTCACATGCAGAAGTCCAATTAAAAAAAGTTTCGAAGTCATGCCAGAGTTCTATTCCAGGATGTAGTCCAGAGAATGGGCCCAGAATCTGGCAAGGCCATCATGCAGTTGAGTTGACATGACTCTGTCAAAAGTCAGGACTCAGAGGTTCATGTAGCATGTCACAGTTGTGTGACTGAAACATTTCTCTCTTGTTTTACTTCGATTTGTTACCACTGCAATCGCAGTTACAGTGCCACGATCATACTTATTTCCTGACAAGATAAGCAAGGTATGTACATTGTAAGATCTAACTCTGGGCATTCAGTTTAGGAACTCAAGGACCCACCGCACCTGGGAGACGGGTCTGAGTTACAAGCATGTTGTCCAATTTCATAGGTGTCGACAACTGAAAGCAGTGTTTGGCCCTTGGTGAACCTTACATCAGGTCTTCATCGCAGCAGCGCGGCGAGCCTTGCTCATTTAGCCAGGTTGATATTGTAAAGTTACATCCTTCTCTTCGTTGACTTAAGTTCATGACTATCATTTCAATAGGGGATCAACGCAAGAAGCCTTAATCGAGGTTTCAAGGTGGTGCCCCAACCTCACTGACATGGTTCATTGACGATCAGCTCCAACTAACTTGGTACTTAGGCTCGTTGTCTTGTTTTTGCTTGTACTGACCGTGATCCCTCTGTAGCACATACGTTGTTATCACAGTCTCGATCATGAAGCTCGAATTTCTCCGAATGTGATCACATGGCGCTGCTACAGACCTTATGTCTTTTCTGGAAGTTTGTGTGGGGCAATGACTCACAAGAGTGGGGCGGGTACTTGGAACTTAGTGCATCAGCTTGTGTCCTTTCTTGCTATGTCGTGAAATAATGGTGCCCGCTTCCCCCTTCCCCTCCTCTCTCTTGTTCACTAACTTGGATTGTTCTATAGTGCCTTTGCCATCCATGGTCCCCATCGTCGACTCCCCAAAATGCCTGCTCCTGCACCCAATACCACAATGAGCCTGATACCCAATTTCGATGACCAGCACCCCATATATATAATACACTATCCACTGCTCAGCCAGCCATCCTGAATTTCTGTGTAATCACCACACACACAGTCCCCAAACTCCCCCAAATTGTCTCCTCTACTTTCGCTGGTTTTCCTGCACCCAACGCCACAACAAGCCTGATACCCAACTTCAGCGAGCCCAAAACCCAACTTTGGTGAGCTCAATACCCAACTTCAATGAGCCCAATACCTAACTTCAGTGAGCTTGATACCTAAATTCAACGAGCCCAATACCCAATGTCGACGAGCTCAATACCCAACTTCAACAAGCCCAATACCCAACTCCAACAAGCCCAATACCCAACTTCGGCAAGCCCGATACCCAACTTCAATGAGCCCAATACCCAACTTCGACAACCAGTGCCCATATACACATAACACTACCATCCACTGCTCAGCCAGTTATCTCAAATCAGGTATGGCCGTAAGGTATATGGGGGAAAGACAGGGGCAAAAGTAACCATTGCTCGTATCATATAAAGGAGTGCAGGGGCTCAACAGTACAGTATGGGCCATATTACACACAGTCCCCGAACTCCCCCAATTTGTCTCCTACTTTCACCAGTTTTCCTGCACCCAACACCACAATGAGCTCAATACCCAACTTCAATGAGCCCAATACCCAACTTCGGCGAGCTCAATACCCAACTTCAACAAGCCCAATACCCAACTTCAGCAAGCTCAATACCTAACTTCAACAAGCCCAATACCCAACGTCGGTGAGCTCAATACCCAACTTCAACAAGCCCAATCAATACCCAACTTCAACAAGCCCAATACCCAACTTTGGCAAGCCCAATACTCAACTTCAACAAGCCCAATACCCAACTTCAACAAGCCTGATACCCAACTTTGACAACCAGTGCCCATATACATGTAACACCACCATCCACTGCTCAGCCAGTTATCTCAAATTGGGTATGGCCGTAAGGTATACAGGGGCAAGACAGGGGTGGAGGTGGCCGTTGCTCGTGTTGTGCAGAGGGGCGTGGGGGCTCGGTGGTGCGGTACAGGTATCTTTACGGCTGTATTACACAAAATTGTAGTCTGTAGAGGCCCCGTGATAACCAGACTCCAGAGTCACTAGATTTCTAATACAACATCGAACATTTGAAGTTTGAACGCATGTGGCATAACTCGCATTGTATGTGATAGGGCCCATAATTGGCCCCTCATGGCTACAGTTATGCTCTGGAATGCTTCATTAAGTCATTGGGAGTTTTAGAAGTGAAATTGGAAGGACAGGGAGTCATATTTGCAAGGCTTGAAATATGAGAAAGCCAGCTCGAGATGCTCAAAAATAACCGGCTAAACACCGGCTTCAGAATAGCTGGCTACAGTCAGAGCCGGAGTTTAAAGCCAGCTTTGCACAGCCAAAGCCAAAGCCACAGCATCACTACTCATCTGTGTGAGCCCATGGAAATTCACCTCCAAAACAAAGGGGACACCTGGCACAAAGGTAGTCACTGGACCTCACATGAGCCCAGGGGTCTGGAAATGGGTTTGATGGTTCACTGCTTTTGTCTGCATTTTCTTCATCACAGGCGTGTTTGAATGCAGCAGCCGGGATGGGAGAGTCATTGTTGTCATTGTCCTTGACTGTTGGGCAGTGGTGGGGAGTGCAAGGGGACTGCAATGGCATCTGGGGTGATTGAAGTGGGGAAGGTGAAAGAGATCAAGGTGTTTGAGGCAGGGACCATATATTTGGTGGGTTTGACTTTCGCCCACAAGGAGATGAAAAGGAATCATCTGCTTCAAACTCCTGTGATATGTCCATCCCATCATCAATTTCAATGGTATGGTGGTGCACAATACGAAGCACTTGGTCAACATGGTGGGTGGTGGCATCTTGGAGAACGTTGTACCACACTAATGTGTTACCAAACCACTTTTGTAAAGATTCCTCAAAATAAAGGTTTGTTAGATAAATTATATTATTCCCTCCACAATTTATGATGTACCTCTGCAGTTAACTTGTACCCTTGCTTTGTAAGGAACATTTCAACCGTGTCTGTCCATCCAGTGTTATTGGGTGCAATGTGGAGGAATAATGTCGATACAAAGTCCAATACTTTGAAGTCCACTGCAAGTGTGGGCTCAAGGGGCGCCATTAGTGTTATGAGGTCCAGTTGCAGTGACCGGAAAAGACCGCAACCCGACAGGACTGCAACTGCAAAAGACTGGACTTCAAGTTGCAGTTGCTGGTGAGCAACCAGCAGTCACAGTTGCAGTTGCTAGGATTTCAATGGATTTTGCAACTGCCTCCAACCAGTTGCAACTGGTCGCAACCATTGTGCACATAGATATGCTCCAGCCCCTTTAAATTGATCCCTGGCACATCCAAATTGGACAAGAACTGAGGGAGTTATGACCAAAACAATCCAGGTTGCAGTCAATTTGTGTACTCCCCACTGTTTTGAGCATATCTCTGTCAGTTCTTGCCTAATTTGAAACGTGCCAGGCTGCAAATGAAGGTAAGGAGTATATCTACACACTACAGTGTTGCACGGTATATGTATTAGAACTCAAACCATTTTGGAAGGATAAGATCTGAAGTAGGCAATGTGGGAAGGGGAGTAGGGGACTGGGAAGGAGGTGGAGGTGGGGATTGCAACAGAGACAGCAAAAGGCAGCCAGCCACTGGGCAAAGGAGGCAGTGAGGTTGGGGGTGGGTGAGAAGGATGGAGTAGAGGCTTGGGACCAGGGAGGAGACAGTGAAAGATGACAGGCCGCTGGCCCAACAAGGCAGCAAGGTCCAGGTTAAGTTCAAGGCCCAGGCTCAAGAAGAACTTAAGACTAAGGCATAACCCTGGCTAAGTCTGTACCTATGAATGTGTGAAACAACCCTCACATTCCAGAACTAAGGAAGATGGCATTTATATAGAATGTCTTGACTAAAGACAATGAACATAGACTACCGAAAGTCCTGGTAATATAAAACAAGACTAGTGAAGCATCAATTGTAAAACAAAGTCACTAAACAAAGGGGCTACAGACCTACACAGATTATCATGGACAACCCACAAGAAACAAGTAGAACAAATAACAGAAGTAACATATCAAATATAAATGCAGTCAGTACTAAGAGTACAGCAGTAGACAACAGAAACCATCAGTAATACCCAAAGTAGATAAGTCTGGTACAGTGGGAATGACTAGTGATGGGCAGTAACTGTCAAAATGGATTAGGACATATATCCAGGATAGCTCTGAAATGTGCTGTGAATCATTTAGGCTAAATTGTGGCAGGCACAGGAACTTGTCTGGAGCCAGGACCTATCCACTGAGCAGCATAGGAGTCAGGGACCCCAATCCTGGGGAAATAAAATAAGCAATCTTGGCAGAAAAGGTACAAGACAATATGACACATGTCTGGAAAATCCCTCAGCCAATAACCTAAATAGATCACCCATATAGGGGTGACACACAATACCCTATACCCTAATGCTCCTATCTATTATCTCACTTTTGTTACATCTTTCCCCAGCTCTATATAAACCATACCAAAATCTATAGCTAGACAGTTTCTGATCCCCTGGCTCATATTTCAGTTCCTCTGCATAGTAACCAGAGTGCTTAAGATAAATTGGTGTGATTAAGAGGTTCCAGGTAGCATTCCACAGAGTGCTAGAAGTTAGAATCCAGTAGGATTGCTTTGTCCCAGTTTGAACATCAGTGTTAACATTTGCTAGCCTAAGTACAATAAAGAAGATCACATTGGCAAAAGGACACCCTATTTGAAGTTTGAAAGAGTGGTTTTAACCACTGACTCCCTGAACAAACCCAAGCACCATGAAGTGTATACGCATATATTTTAAGGCATAGACTAGTTGTGGCTATTACAACCAGTTTGTCACCTACATATTTGTACTGCGCCTTCAACAGCTCATCAGTGGTTGACATCTGGCAGGTGACCATCACAGTTGTTGGGTGTGGTGATGTGAAAGTGGCAGCAGCTCATGGTACCACATCCAGTGGTCAGTCAGTCTGTATGTAGTGGTGATGACATGGCATCGGGTGGCAGTGGCAAGCATCACAGTGGTTGGTCATTCTGCATGTGGTAATGCTAGTGGGCATGGTCATCATACATCTGTGACATGGGGAGCTGTTACGGGCTCAAGGGGTCATGAGGTGGCTGGCAAAGGTAGTGGTCCTCCAAAAATGATCATTGACATGGCTTACATGGCCAATTTACCACTTCAGGCAACCCCCTACCAGTACCCTGTTAGGGTAGTTATTGCCTACTACGTAACCCCCCCAAGAGGCTCTGGGACCAGGTCCCGGTCCAACCCCATGGGCGCACCCAAACCATCAATGGGTGTGCCCAAAATAGCCATGGGCACACCCATTTTCTGCAGAATTTGATGTGGGTGCGCCTGGGTCCGTTACCTCCATACAGGCGCGCCCAGACATAGTTTACATCCCTGGGCATGCCCACAACAGAAATGGGCACGCCCAAAGGAGATGGGCATGCCCAAACGGATTGGGGTGCGCCCACAACAGAATTTGTAGTGCCCGGATGTAATATTGAATTTAACAAGTTTTACGGTATAATATAAATTATTCTAAAGTGTACAAGTCTCTTAGAACATATAACTACATGTTTTCCAACACTTACCCCCTCCGAAAACGGGTGGGAATAAGCTGGATGGTGCAGGATGCTTATGGATAACCTTGAATATCTAACAGGATCACATCAAAATCTAAAAGGGGACTTGGAATGATCGCTCCGAGTTTCTGCATCAGTCAAGATCAATTGTAAGCATCACAATCCCAAAAGGGACTCGGAATGATGGCACCAAGTTTCCGATCATTTGATTGACAGAACATGTCAATGACATCACGTCTATCTACACTCAAATCAAGTGCTCAGAAACC
>JABCKT010006867.1:0-14545 GCA_018858115.1 Tephrocybe rancida | reverse complement strand
TCGCAAAAAAAGGTCGAGCTGTTTCAGATGTCCGCAGGCAAAAGCTGGAGAGGGAGGCAACACCTGTAACATGCGAGCCCGGTGTGGGTTTACATCGGGAGAGAGGGCTGATGGGGCTAGTAACCTCCATGAACACGCGCATCGTGGTTTTGGAATCTCAGCAGCAGGGGAGGGTTCTTGGTCATCCTACTCAACTCCAGCCTCCACCTGACTACTCGGTCATGGTCTGACGAACCATATGGATACTTTTTTTTTCAATGCGTACGCTGCGTACAACTGGTACCTACTGTATCTCTCGCAAGGACTGACACGGGCTTCATGCTTGCCGAATCCAGGATGCATGAAGTTTTGATTTGTAAAAGGACACAATTTGTTATTTCAATGTTCCGGGATGTACTTATAATAACTTGAACGTTGATTAAAGTGCCTAGTACGTTGGAAAATGTCATTGTTTACGCGCGCTAATATTGGATGGTTCCAGCCAACGGGGAAGGACGTTTGCAGATGGAAGGGTAGCGAGAAGGTGGGGCGTGGATTGCTAGAATCGAAGCAAGGTAGCTTCGAGCTCGGAAGATGCATTTTCGAGGGGATGAGGAAGGCTGTTGTGGGACGCTGAGGTCGATTTGAGGTGAGGCTCGGACACACGGAGTGAAGCGGGGAGGTTTTTGTCCATGGATCGAGGACTTTCGATGCAGAAGGACGATTGCAAGGCGTGGCTCGGCCAAATGGTGTCAACAGCAGCGATCGGCGAAGTGCAAGAAGGACATGATCTCTTCGAGATACTTCAAGGGCTTGGGGTTCTGCCATCGAGTTATTACTACGGGAAGAGTCAACAAAGGGAAATGGTATCACCATCGAGGCATTGAGAACGTATATGAGCCCGGGAAACATTGCCAATTGGGTATCAACGTGGATCTCTCGAGGTGTGAAGCGATGATCGACACATGTATTGGCTTGCTGGAAGGCCGACGAAACGTGTATATGAGTGTCATTGTATTGAGACGAGGAGACTGTCGTGGGCGAATAATCCAGAGTGCAAGTTCCAAAACAGAGATTGAACGTGTGACTTGGACATATTCACGAAGGGCTTACCTCGTCCATTACATCAGGACCGGACTTATGAGATTGGAGTAATGCCCTACTGGGGGGGAGTGTTGAAGGATGACCGTGAACCTTCCGGATAAAGGTCGGTCGGGCATCCTGGATATTAACGTACCCTCGAGATCATTCCATCTCGCTCTATAATTCATACATACTTATATTCTACCTTATGATAGAACATTCCAGATACATCAGCAAGTAGTATAAACGAGATTATATTAGAGTACTAAATTCTAATTCTATTCCTCAGAGTAACCACTGCACGAAAACCTGAACAAATGCTTCACAGCGTCACAATGTGGAGTTGAAGTTCAAAGGCGAACACGAGTTACATAAGCGGCTTCAGAATCCCCCAGATTCTGAACACCACGTCTTTAGCAACTCTGCTGTTCCTTGTCGAGAATGCTTGGTCCTGACGACACTTACCGCAAGACCTCTTCTCGAAACTTGGCACTTGCTATAGTTATGCCACCAGTGCCTCAACATCATTCCACAACGACTTCTGCGCACAAATCTGTCTCTGTTACCGCCGGCGTCACACCCCTCCAGTTGGGTTCAACCCGGCACGCTTCTGCACCTCCTCAACTTTTATTACCCAACAAATTATTTTCCTTCCCTCCAGCTTCGCTACGAAGCAAGTGCGGTTCAAAGGCAACATCACACAATGAGACTCGACATGATGTTATCAGGCAACTCCAAGTCGCCACTGTGCTTCGGAAGGTCCAAGAGATTGAAGACTATCGACAATGGCCTGCTGACACCCGATATGTGATGCAGGAAGGCTGCATATGCTTACCGGCTTTGAGCCCTGCCCCTGGCTGTATTATCCATGGTGACAACGGTGAGCCCAACTCAAATTCCAGAGGAAAACTTACAGAACAATGTTTAGCGGGAACAGCTCCCGTAATCGGCGCAAACATCAACGCTCTACGCCCCGCTCCAAACACTGTCAATGTGAAAAGCGCTGGCCCCTTGATTTGCAATCCTGCCTCTCAACCTCACAAACCGGATTTAACAATTCACATTCCTCCACCTGGTCCTCGAGCGTGTCCACCACCGGCTGTGGTATCCGTGCCTACTGGGCGACCTGGCCCTCCCTCTATTCCAGCATCTAATAAGCACACAGACCTACCTAGGACTGTTCCGCAAGTGATGCCACTGAAGCCCAAGAAGGCAAACATTCCTGCCCCTGCCCAAAATTTACCTCCTCCAGCACTTTCTGCTGCCACTCCCAGTGCCGCATCTTCAAAAGAACACACAGCCCCAGTGTTGCGGATACAACAGGCCCCTCATCCGCCCACCGTTCCTCACACAGCCCCACCAGCTCCCCAGGTAGCATCGTTACCACTCCAGAGTGCGTTGGCACCTCCAGCCGAGCCCGTGAATGTTAATCCACCGCGACACGTGGGAGAACCTGCTCACACCCATGAAGACCAAGTAGTCACCTCTGTCAAGCTGCCTGTACAAGATAATGCGCCTGGTTCTCCTCAAGGAGGTACGATACTGCACCCAGCTCGTGCTACACCTCTAACCGACGCTCGGGACCCCAACGTCCCCCCACCCCTCCCCCTCTCTGACCTTGTCGCCCAATACCACGTTCTCATCACTCAACGCGTCGCTCTCCGTACCCGCCGCGAGGCCCTCCGCACACGCCTAGCACAACTCGCGCAGCTCAAAGAAGAGAGGAGGAGGTTGTTGGACACGATAGTGAGTCTGGAGGGGGATGTGGAGAAGGAAGAGGTGGAGGTAGAGGTGATGGAGGCGGCAGTTAGGAGAAGGGAGGTGGAGGGGGCATTTGGAAGGGGGTGGGATCTGGAGGAGATAAGGAAGGTTAAGAGCGTTCTTGGGTTGGAACTTCAAGAAGGGGTGTAGATGGAAGAGATGGATCAGATTGGGTCCTTTTGGAGGCTTGAGAATGGGAGCGAACATCGACTTCGCGTGGCGGCTCTCGTCGATATAACTTATATTCATAATTGTATAATAGTTCTTTGCACTAGTCTGTTTATAAACGTGTATATTCATTCAACTATTACCGCTGCTACAGAGTCGTTAGTTACATATCTCAGTCGCTGCCGAACTTACCGTACATCTTTGCTAAATGAGCATGCATCCGTTGCTGGTACTAAAATACTAGTGAGGATACATCGCTACATCCACAATTGGCCATCGATCGGCGCCTGAGGCGCCGACCTAACAGGGACATAGTTCGCCAGAAAGATGATTTCAAAGGCGCAGTCCCGTACTGGCCTCATTGAAACACAACATGTCTTCTAGCGATGAAAGGATGACGCGCAAATATGAAGTTAAAACCCTTATCAATTCCAAAGTCAGTAAACCACCAAAGCCTTTTTTTTTTTATCTTTGCTTCCGCCCCTCAAAGAAAAGACGGAAAGCTAGTTTTCTAACTTTGCCAAGAGACTTCATCAGATGCAGTTCAGGATAAGGTGTTAATTCCACATACTCAGCTACATTTGCCTTGGAATCGATGGTACGTGCTACGACGAAACAACTCTTGAGTGTATATGACGCGGTTAGGAAAAGCAACGCAGTCTTGAAACGCAAACTCCTCTCAATTTAGAAAGGTACTCATTCAAAATGATACGGAGGTTCGAGTACTTCCTAGTAGCGTAAGAGATTCCAATGAGGAAAATATCTTCAATGAGCCGCCCAACACTCACATTCGAGTATTTTCCAAGAATGCAGCTGTTGCGTCGAAAGTCCGAGTTCAGAGTAAGCCCCCAGATGGACCCGTATAGTAAGTATTGAGAGTGAGGAAAGTCGCTCACTTGGATTGCTTCAGCTGATATCCACACCTTTTGGCGCTTCACAATTAATTAAGAGAGGAAGAATTCAGGGGTGCCAAAGCCGACAAATGTTGGAAGAGGGAATTTCTATGGCTAGAGGCTATAGAACTCGAGTGGCAAGAATCCCTAACACAAAGTTTAGATATACCGCATATGAGGGAACGGAACCTAGGATCTGCCGGCTCTGTTCGGCATTACATATTGGAAAAGCGCTTTGGATGATAATGAGTATTGAATGTCCCAGAACTAAAGGCTGAGATAGGCTCACGAATGGCAATGCTGGCCATGAACACCAAAGTACTGTATAAGCAACGAGTTACGATGACATTGGCAAGAACAACGGTGATCGTAGCCGAAACTCACAATTCGCATAATCCCGAATTGGAACTTCAATCAACAACAAACTTTTCCGGCGATCGCGAAGTGCCTGGTTTGCGCCTACTCGTATGTACACTCCTTGACCGATGCTCTCCCCATGCCAAAACTGCGATTTCAAAATGGATGGTTATGTATCGATGTGACTGCAGTCAAGGTGCTCTAACGTGTGAGTCATTCACAATTTCAAAATGCGGAGTTTTAAGTCAAATACAGTTTAAATAAGAGTCTGGACTCTGCGGGATCCTTCTTTATAAAAACGTGGATTAATTGCCTTAAGCGAAAAACACGTTTATCCTTATCTTTCTTTCTCTCATCATCGACAATGCCTGGTCGTGAAGAATACTACCGCAAATTTTTCTCCCGAAAACGCGCACGGAGCCCAGACGATGACGCACTGGCTGTGGGTCTCGCTCGTGCTGCTAACCACCACCGACGGTCGTTAGCAGACAGGCTGGAGGCCGGACATTTGGCTGAGCGAAGGGTGAGCTGGGCAGATGAAACGTCAATGGCCAGACGACTACTCTTACCACCCAGGCCACCTGCGCCGCACCACCTTACCACAAGATCCATGGATCGTCTCGATCGCATTGACTTTGAGACCCGGCCCCACGCATTTTTTCCTGAGCGCGCTCCCGCACCCAACCGACCCGCTGCAAGCGCCGCTTTGCAGAGATCGGCAGCTGCCATCCAACCAGCTTTTGCAAGGAAGATGCCTGTTGTGTCGGACCCATCGAATCTGGCCGCTTTTAGTGACCGTCCCCCCTCTATCATCGAACATCGGCGTCTCGTAACGAACCACATACCAACCCAACCCATCGCCTCAAGCTCGATGTCACCCCCCGCCCCTCAGGTTGCCCACAGAGTTTCTGCACAGTCGATAATGGCTAGTGACGCGCAGGCATCCAAGAAACCTACGGCGGCTTTGAGCTCTGCCTCTAACTCTGTCGCCGTCGCTACCGGTTCTATCACGAAAGGTAACTCCAACTCACAAATCAAAAAAGAGTCCATAATAAAACATTCTTTAGCGGAACCGACTCCCGTAATCGACGCGAAGAACGACGTACCGCGCCCTAATATTTCTTCGGCTCTTTCGAACGTTGTCGATGTGAAGATTCCAGGGCCTTCAGGTGCCCGCCCAGCTCCTCAGATCACCAGTAGCGCCCAGCCGCCTGCGATCGCCCTGGATGTCGATATCAAGCGACCCGATCCTCCGCGTGCTCTAGCGTCCAAAGCAGATCAAGCAGCGGCTTCCCTCTCATCGCAGACAATGAAGGAGAGCCCTGCCTCCCCTGCCGTTCCCACTTCTAGTGCCGGACCTGCAAAAGATGAAAAAAAGACGACCCCAGCTTTACAGACCCCTGCACTACCCGCTGCTCGTGACACTGGCTTACCCATATCCATTTCAAAGGCGGCGTCACCTGTGCCCCGGAACCCATCGTTATCACCTCCCGCTGATCGCATAGACGTCGATCCGCAACCCACGAAGGGACCTACAGACTCTGGAGATCAACTAGTCGCGCGGCCCGCGCCTGTCGATGCGCGCCCACAAGCTCCCCGTCAAGCCCCTGCAGTACCAATTCCTGCTGCGCCACTGAACACCGTAGATGCAGCTCCCGACGTCGAGGCCCTCCCTACCCTTCCCTTAAACGAGCTCCTCTCGCACCACCAGCGCCTCACCACGCAACGCCTCGCCCTCCAGACCCGCCGCGATGCCCTGCGCACGCGTGCCACGCAGTTCGCGCAGGAGCAGAACGCGTTTGACGAGGAGAAAAAGAAGCTGTTGGATGCGATCTTAAATCTTGAGGGCGATGTGGAGAAGGAAGAGGCGGAGATTTCGGCGATGGAGGTGGAGGATCAGAGGTGGGAGGGTGCGGTTAGGACGAGTAGGGAGGCGGTGGGCGAGGTTAGGAAGATTCTGGGCGGGGTGTAGGCACGTTGGGATGGAAGTCGTGGATCGAATTACCGCCATTTTGCGCATGGAATGACAGGGAAATCCGAAATCTTGGTATGGCTTCTTAATTCTGTAATTTAATATTTAGGTTAGTTGGCGGCTAATCGTTGGTATTGTACTACTTATATATATATATCTCGAGGATATGAATTGGAACGTTTTTGAAAGGATCCTTCAAGTTGACATCCCTTCCCAAATTCTCGAAAAAGTCCACTACGACTCCTCCAGGATGTAACAATCTGATTCCGGATAACACCGACTTGGAATTACAAGTCACATTTGTGACTTTACCATAAAACTCGCTCTCCGCTCCGACCGAGCGACCAACGCGTTCTGGATGGTAGACCCTGTGAATACGTGGAGAACTACGTACTGAAGTGAAGGGATAAAAAGTGAGTTTCAGGTGTTCATAAATGAGACATAACTTACGCACCGCTGACGCTCAACCGTGTGATGGCCTTGCTGAACGCAAAATCCTGTGCCCGCTATTTGCAATTCTGACGTCGCAGGTAAGCCTAATTCGAAAAGTAAAGACGAAATCCTTACAGAACGTGATTGAGCAGCATCTCATCCAGTCGAAAATGAAATTCAGAAGGACAACACATTGAGTCCTTATCTAGCTTCGGCTCCTCATGCCCTGAATGTGCAGAACATAGACTCCTCAATTGGCACTCGCGCGCGTACATCTCACCTCACAAAGTCCATGACCACTCCCGTCCGCTCTGCTCCTCGAGTGGCTACTTTACCAACGGTGACCCCCATAGCAGGTCCAACTCTGACCTCTATCCCATCAAAGGAGGAATCTAAGGCTAACACCACTCCTGCTCAAGCGCTCATCCTTTACCTCTTCCCGTTACTCCCATCGTACCTATCGACGTTTATCCGAAACTTGGTGAGAAGCCCGCCCCCTCTTCAACGACCATCCAGGTCCCTCCCCGCCTGCCACTCTACCACCTCTCTTACCAGCTCCGGTGGTGTCACCTACTCCCCGACCTGCGTCGCCGCCACCTCAGGCTGATCCCATGGATGTCGATCCCCCACAGCCAGTGAATGGGCATGCTGATGTCGAAGCAAATCAAGGTGGAGCGCTTGTCGACCCACCTGAACGAGTGCGAGTGCCTCAAGCTTATGCATTGTCAGGCCCAACTCCAACCGTTAATTCACTCCCCGTCTATGACCCCGCCCAAACTTTTGCCGGCCCAGTCCCTTCTCTTTCCTTCGACGATCTCATCACGCAGCACGAGCGCCTTACCACACAGCACGCCGCCCTCCTGACACGCCGCGCAACGCTTCGCACACGTGCAGCACAGTTCACGTAGGAGCGGAACACATTTGATGAGGAGAGAAGGAAGCTGTGGGGGCGGTATTGCATCTTGAGGGGGATGTGGAGCAGGAGGAGGCAGTGATTTCGGCGATGGGGGTGGAGGATAGCAGGTGGGAGGGTGTGGTTAGGACGAGTAAGGAGAAGGTAGATGAGGTTAGGAGGATATTAGGTGGGGGTGGGGGCGGTCGTGTGGAGGTAATGGTTTGATGTCTGTGTTCGCGATGGTGGGTACGTGTTGGTGGGTGGGATTCAAGCCGGGCGTCGACACTGGCAGCTTTCGATATGAAATCCTTTTCTATGATTGTAAATTAGATGTATATTCAACTGAAGTGAATTCCACACATAACTTCCTAGACATGCAAGTGTTTTTGCTACGCCCACTGGGGACGGCAGTGACGACACTGGATTCTTAAGACCGATCGATATTGACAACTTTTCTCTCATTGTCTCGGCTAACACTACCTTTCAATTCGCAACCAGGACTACACTTCAAAAATTCTGATTCCTACCTCCGCTCTCCACCATGTCCCGCCGTCTACGCTGTATACTTCCCCCACTCCCTCCAGGCTCAATTGTAAACCCTGTATTTGACAATACCGACGCCTTTGTGTTGTCCGACAGTGCATCACCATCATTTCGACAGAATCTTCACTCAGCCTGACCCAGAACACCGTCTTCATGGCCTTGTCCAATTTAAATCCACGAGATATCTTCCCAATTTGCAAACAACACGATAAGTATATGATTGCGAGTAAATATTCGATTCAGGCCACAGACTTAACTAACATAACCACTGCAGCGCTTCTAGACCAAAATTCTCCCCATGTCGAAGGATTTGTACATAAAACCTATCAACCATCTCAGACAGTAGACTTGATAAGGTCCTTTATCGCATCCCAAGATGGGCGCGAGGTAAGGTCCTTGAACCACCTATTATGGTTTTCTTGAGAGAGGGGTATATGGTCTGAAAATTTTAAGCACCTAGCCACATTCGGCTTTGAATACATAATGTTGCTACCAGCTACCTCGAGCATGGCGCCGTATGGAATGTGGAACAAATCAACGAGAGTGATTTCCTAAATTTCGACGACAATTAGAATCAAACTTGAAGATGATCATTGGCGTATTAGAGAGGCGATACTCACGTCACCAGCGAGGTATCTCTGTTTGCTCAAAATGGCATCGTACACATCTAATTTGGCATCCAGCGTCTTGACGTGGGCCTCAAAGACAGTAGGATCTGGGGCCTGGCCACGAAACCTGGCAACATCAGAATGCTAATGAGCTGAACACTCTGATGTATCAGCCAGCCACAACTCACGGTTTGAAAATGTTCTCAGAGACTGCTCCTTCTGCGGGTGGGTTGAAGTGGCTCTGCTCGACTGACGCCGCCTGTTCTAAAAGGGCGTACTCCTTGAGGTCCGTAGGTAGTAGCTTCGTTCCCTGACTGGCATACTTGGTGGCGATGTAGCGACAGATAGCGCGGCTCTCGTAGAGGATGAAGCCATCATCGTCCTTGAAGAACATTATTTAGCGAAGCTCATCGCAAAATGTGGCACGACGTTGTTGACTCACAATATAGGGGAGCTGTCCGAAAGGTTGCTTCTCCATGTAAGCGGGCATCTTCTGCTCCTGCTTTGCGAGGTCAATCTCAATCAACTCGAAGGGGACTTCTTTCTCGAGCAGCACTGTCGCGACGCGCTTCGAGCAAGTCGAGAACGGCGATCCATAGAGTTTGAGAACCATCGTAGTAGCGTCTCGATGAGAGTGTAGGTGAGAGGGAGACTGTTGTGTTGTGAACTTTCCTGTTCTCAGCCGTCGTTCCTTTATACGAGAGGAAGTACTCCCAACTCGTATTCTTAGTAGTTGTGTCATTTCATCGAAGTAAGCAGATAAGGACGTGACTGTCCCCAGCTCAAACACGACTGTAAGCCAAGAAAGACCTGAAACGTTGGGATAGCAGACTGCCAAGGTTATAATCTGGATGCCATTCAACCGCGTAATTCGATGACAATCCATCCGTCCAGCCGTTAACTTCCACGGCGTTCAAGGCTAAGCTATGACATTCCAGCAACCACACTGTCTTCTGGACCGCCCCAGTCGGATGATCAAGTTCATTTGCTTGGGGATTTGCGAGTCATAAGGAGAAAGGTACATTTGGCACAGAAACTTCAAGGAGATGACGCGTCGGCCTCAAACGGAGTTTACCCTGTCCCATTATCACTGGCATTGTTCCGTTTCTGTAAGGCGGATTCAGAGTTCGAGCGGTATCACATAGCAGGGAGCATATACTCGAGGCCAAGATGTTGTAAACACTAGTGGTGGTTCAGCCTTGAATTCGTCTGATGGCTTCGTACAACTTCGTTGACCATCCAGAACATATTTGCCGATGTTATCTTATCCACAATCTTAAGCATAGCGACATCAGAAAAATAGTCTTTTAAGTTGTCCTAAGATACGAGTATAGGAGAGGTACACACGTTCCTCAATTGCACCTGCAAGCCCCGTGGTGTTCTGCAAACATGCTCTTGGTGTCGTCAATATCGCAAAGAACCCCGTTCAACCTTCTCCAAACAGTCACTTGTACAAGTGCGTGGATCGCGTCTCATGGGGGCCTATAGTGAGGCACGTCCACTCGAAAAGAAACACGAGTGCCATCGTATGGCTCGAACCCGAGTTGAACGAGCTCCATGTACCCTTCCTCTCATCATTACCGCGGCCGCGAATGTGTGTAGGATACGGAAGTGTGAATGCAGAATTAAATGAATTTGCCTGTGGCGCGACGAGGAAAAGAAAAGATGGTCATTAGAGGAGCGGTAAAACCCAATGGGGGTCGCACTGCGTGGGGCTACATTTGGTCGTAGTGAAGTGGGTGGGCCATCCACAAATGCTGGTGAGCCACGGCTGCTGTACATGTCCCTAGTCTGAAGAGGCTAGAACGATGTGACCGGCATCGAAGACGACTGCTATACAAGTTCCAGAAATAACGTGGGTCCAAAGAGCCACACCTTGGGTTGAACGAGCGCGAGGCTGTGTCATGAATCGACAGTCTGTCGTGGTGTGCGGCATGCATCCTCAGCTGTAGAAGACGGGCGACGGTAAAGGATCGTCGCTGGGCCTGGTCAATCGAGCCCCCCTTTTGGACGAACCCGCCCTTGACTTGTGAATACCAACGGAGTACCTCGTGAGGACACTTTGCGAATAGAATGAAGTGATCAGGGATCAGCAACTGGGATATGATGAGGTAGCGTTGTTCTCGAGGAGGATCCGAATATGACAACGCCATCGTCATTACGCAGGTCTACGTGGCCCTCGCCCTGCCCTCAACTTGCCCTCGTGCCAAAAGCCCTGCAGCATCGCGCACAGGCGGAACAGCTATATACCGGTTCTGCCGCAGTCCCCGCTAAGAGTTGCGTGGGCACCTCCACATGCGTTAAGGAATGGAGGGCCGGCGGGATGGCAAGGCGTAGCTGAGACGACGAGAAAGAGAGGTGGGAGGGTGTCGTAGAAGTTGTACAGGTTGGGCTTGGAGCACGCCTGGTTCGTGGTCACGGGGAGAAGGACATCTGCATAGCTCGAAAGTGATAGCGGCTGACAGACGGGTTGAGAGAGCAGGTGACAATAATGGCAGGGTTATAAAGGCCTCTCGCCATCCATATTATGCCTCACATAGTTCGTTCACTGGGCTGGGCTGTGCGCTACCTTTGCTACAGGGATCGTTAGAAGGAAAACGACTGCCACGCACATGAACTCACTTATGCTCTGTCACACGATGCCCTGTCCCAGCAGCCTGAGGGCAGGCGAATAGTAGTCATGACGGGAGACACCAGGGTGGGTCTGACCTTAACCCCAAGGTACTGTTGGTCACAAAGAGGCCGTATATCGGAATGGATACATCTGCTTGATCCATAGAGAGCTCCAGAGTAGCCTGGAGAGGCCATTATAATGATCGACGTGAACCAATACGCTACTGATAAAAAATGTCAAAAAAATAGTAGCTACTTCGAACCAGAATAAAATGACACACCTGGGCCCGAGAAATCTCGAAGAATAGGCAACTCAGATCACACTGGAGCCACTTTTAGTATACCCGCTGCGCATCTTCCACCATCTTCTGGAGGACACGGCTGATCAGACGTTAATAAAAAAGCGAACTTGAAGATATACGTGAAGGCTCACTGTGTGTCCTTGATCACAGATTGAACAGTGAGTCTACTGAGATGTCGTTGTTGTCCATGAACCTCAATGTTTTTGAGGCAGGGATACATTGAACATGGGTGTGGTCGTACTAGTTGTCACCGTGGTTCTCAGGCTGACTCGCTGTGACCTCGGGACGCCGTCACCCTCCAGATGGGTCGGTGGCTGTGCCCGTCACCGGCCGTTGCCGCGCTTTCACAGCTGTCAGCCGTGCTGGCCCTTCCGATTCTGTGCTAGCCCCGCATCCGCTTCCCGCCTGGTCACAGCTCCCTCCGTCGACTCTCGCTGGGGGCGGTCACGACACAAGTCCGCTCTCCGATGCGCAACCTCGGCTCTACTTCCGAAATCGACCTCGTCGGACAACTGTGGCACGGCGTAGTGCTTGTGTGAGAGAGAAGGACACCGCGCACCAGCCACGCATACCGCAGAGTCTACGTCTTGACCCTCTGGGTCGGATTCTAGGACGCAACTGTGGTGGATGCATAACTGCATGCTCCTCTCTCTCTCCCGCTCGCGTCTCAGCCCCTGGGCCTCTTCCCTTGTGGGGGGAGGATATCTTCGGTATGATATCTTTATCCTTAGTAAAATCTGTGCTGATATATATCCCTTCTACGGGCAGAACAGCACTTGCATCGGAGCTGGGTGGTGCTTGTGCCTTTCTGGGCCACCTGCAAGGTGCGGGACGGGAAGATTGTGTGTCTTATGGCACCCGCAGGTCTTTGGAGTATGTACACATTCCTTACTCCTACCATGATACCTGATCCGCTCTTATTGCAGTACAATTGACACAACAAAATTCTGCTGCGCATTGTGGGAGGTAGGGATGGGGCGGGGTCAACAGGTAATTTACATTATGCTGGCGTTAAAGCGCGTGAGTGTGCGTGCATGTATCGGTCGTGCATTTATATCAAATGTTCGTATATGTAGATAATGTATGTATGTACTCAAATATCATTTTACAGTCAGTCCACAGCGGTCACATAACCTAAGTGGTATCGAGCCGAGTATGTTGTGATGCAGGCGCAGCTACTTTTCAATCGCCTAAATCTCATGTCAGCACATCAAAGGAAGTGAAAATGTGGCTTGCCTGACTGGAAGATATAATTCATCTGCTGTGAGCCAGGCTTTGCGGTTATGGAACTCGCCTACAAGGTCTGGAGCTGCGGAGAGTAGAATGGGCGCGGGGATCCAGAGCGATGCCGAAACATTTGATGCACCCTGGATTGGCTCCTCAGGATAGGCAGCACGGATTGCTTCCATGGCCACAGGCATTACAGAAGTAATCCATATCGTGACTAGATATGAAGGAAAAGCTGAATGAGATTTGTCCCTGAATTTGACGCTGTGAATCTGTTGAATGGCGTTTCGACCTAGTCCTTCATGTCGAGCTGCCCGAGAGTGCTGGCACTGTGGTGGCGGCATTGATCATGATGCATACACTGAGATGGTATCCAAACTCACCAGATCTTGAAGACACTCACCAGTCCAGACGCTGCTGACAAGGTGCCATACGAGATCGTCTCCGTGCCAGCCAAATAACTTGCGGTACAAATGCGCTAGCTGTGCTGTATTTGGTCGAGTTGGTTTACAGACAGGAGTTCCAAAAATTGAAGTGAATATAGGCGACCGTACATAGGCGCGAACCACCTGCACAGACGGAAAATCCTCAGGAACTTGAGCTACCAAGGATGGATAAGCCTGGTCCAACACTTGGTGTGGATTGTGTGCTAGCTCATTGCAGAATTGAATATGCCAACGAAGAAGGACGTCACGAAGCTCTTCAAGTTCCATGGTTTCTGTGGCGTAGAGCAATATTACAGGAAGAGCGGAGTCTGCCAGCGCATATGCAATCTCCGCAGTGCACTGTAAATACAAGTTATCAATGACTCTGCATTTGGGTCAGATTCATGGTACTTACATCAGTCCCACGCACAACAACTGTGATGAAGAAAAGAAAGGCTCGTGAAAATCCTCTGCGCATCAAAGCCCGGCTTGAATAGATTTCAACAGGGTCGGTTGCGGCTTGCAGTCTGCAACCAGTTCCAGATCATGGTGAGAGTGCACTCTCAAACGTGTAACTTACCCGAGGTCCAATCGGATTACATTTCTGACATCAAAGCAAAAGATTGCAGCGTCGGTGGTCAAGACCACATCAATCGCTCCTTTCATGTTCAGATTAGCCAGCTCGGCAAGAACCTGCAACGGCCCAGGGGCCTAGGAGTTTCCTCAGATGTGGCACCAAGATATGTATATGTATTCTAGGGAAAGCTCACCATCCAAGTATTATACCCATATCCCTTGATGAGTGCATTGAAATCCGCCATCATTTGAGCTTCCCTGAGCCTCTCATCATCAGGATCCAGATCCTCTGAGTGTACTAAGTGTTTTAAGCTCCAGAAACAATCAGAATCGAAGATAAACACGGGGACGATGGGGCAGCACGTGAGAATGGTGAGTTGCGTGAACAGTAAGGCCAGCCCAGTTTCTCTGGTTGGCGTTTGAGAAGCTGCTGATACCAAGGTACTATGGTTCATGAAGAAAGCCAGTGTCAACCTAAATCACATAAATTTTGAGCGATGTACCTTGCATCAACGCCAATAATCATCATTCTGTCTTCGCAAATGCCCGCTTCAAAGCCCTCTCTCACGGTAAACTCACTGAGAGACCGGACTTCACGACACGGAGATATCAGCTTTGCACACACTATAAGAACCACCGCTGGCACGGCGGTTGTGCTTCTTGATGGCACCTTAGGGGGGGTGTTTGGTACAATGAGAAGGGGCCTAAGAG
>JABCKT010006866.1:0-14594 GCA_018858115.1 Tephrocybe rancida | reverse complement strand
CTTGGGTTCAATTCTCGTTGATGTAACATCCTTTTATTTATTATAATAAGTAATGGAATTTAGTCACATTGAGCACCGGGACGCCCTTGTCCACCGGAATCCGCACGGAATCTGTATGGACTGCAGTCCGGGTGGAGTCCACGGAGTCCGTTCAGTCCACCCGGAGTCCACTGGACTCCACCTGGACTTGGACTGGACTTGGACTGGACTGGAACAGCCAAATTTTGAGAATTTGGCTGGGGTCATTGTCCAGGTGGAGTCCACCCGGAGTCCACTGGATTCTGGTTGGTCCGCCCGGACTCCACCCAGACTCCACCCGGAAAAGGGGGGGGAGTGTAAAGTACTCTTCATAAGCTCTAGATGACGCTCCGAGAATTTGTGGCCAGAGAAAGTCTCATTCCAGTCCTGATCTCTTGCCTTTAGGTCGTACCTGTTTTGCCAGGGTTTGAAAAGAGTGAGCATTGTTAGGCAATATTGCTGCCTGTCTCCTTGATCACGCCTTGGAAGAGTGCCTCCTATGAAGTTGGGGACCCTGTTGGAATGGGGAGGATGGATGAACGTTCGGTGAGAATCAGCAAGAGGATGGTCTGGGAGAAATGCAACCGTGACCCCAGAACCAGAGGAAGACTTCTTTGCAGCCTCAGCTGGTGACATCTTGACACGATTGGATCTGGATACCCACTCATATAAAGACATGTCGCTCAGCTCAGGTCCATGATAGATGTAGTCAAAGACTTGTGATAAGCCGACCACACGTCCGTGTTTCCTGATGATAGGGAGTTTTTCCGACTTTGAGGGTTGGTCGGGACAATTTTCTGTCATCAACACGCGCTGTGCTTCTTTCACATAACTGGGCCAGTGAATGTTCTCATATGTGTGGCCAGTATAGTGATCAGGATTGCCCATAAGGTACATACATATCATAGGTGAGCCCATTTCAGACTTTGCACTCAACACATTGGCCATTTTTGTCATCAAAGACCTAGCCTTCTCACTTTGTGGGAGCGGGCCATCAATAATGTCAGAGTTCTTGCTGAATACCGACTTCACTGCACTAAAAGCTGTACAGGTTTTCAGAGCGGGTTTAGTAACATATTTTGTCACATATAGAAGCACAGATTTAACAGTGGTACCGGAACGTAAGCTAGTGACATCAGTGTTGCAGCAAAACAGATAGGACAATGCGGCCATGAAGGTATTGATCCACAGTTCACTTTTTCGCATGTTCAGCGATCCGGTCTTGGGATCCACCTCTGTCTGTTTAAACAAGTCCCTAGGAAACCTGGCCTTGCATCTTTTCCACAGATTATCTAAACAGCCTTTATGATCTTTATTTGTCTTCTTAGTCCCATCTTCCCAGTACATGGAGTAACAGGTGTGTATGTTGGAGCGAAATATAATGTCATCAACTGTAAATTTGAATCTCTCCCACCACCCATCTAGACGGGTGCATGCATCACATGCAGTGCATCTGGTATCACAAGGTGGAGGTGGGGGATCTGGAAGAGTCCGGATGGGGTCAACATAACCGGGAGACTCCTCACAATGGGCAACATGATCTCTGACCTCGTCGATCGTGCCAGTGAGGAAATCACCAGTAAACACTGCTTCAAGGTATCCAACCAATGCCCTCTGGAAATCAGAATCCAGGTCCATTATTTTAGCTCTGGCTTCGTCTGGTGTCAGGCCACCTCTTAGCCAAAGGAGAAGATGAAGGTGAAGTGTCAGCCAGCCTTGCTGTTCAACTGTCCCGTAATAGGCAGAGGGGGTGCCATAAAGACCAGGTGAATCTGAGCCCATTCCTAGCACATGCTCAATGAATGCAGAAACCATGAAATGAAAGAACCTTGCCCCAGCCACTGGATTCTTTGCAATCAATCGGTAAGCATGGTCAGATGCAATTCTGACTTCAGGTTTGAATTTGGTAGAAGTGTCGGCAAAGTAGAGACAAATAGGATGTTTAATATCCACTGGAGAAAGAGTAATATACCACAAAGGGGCACCTTTAGCTACTACAAGAGACCATATCTCATTCCACATGTATTTCTTAGATACAGAAGACCCTTCTACCTTTCCAGAGAGAATGTCCAGATCCTCTATCACTCTGAAGCACAACTTCTCTTCCTCGCTTTCAGGCCTGATGATCTTGCCCCTGGACATGCGTGTAGCCATGTCGTCGAAGACAGTGTGATTTACGGTCAGTAGGCAGTCTGCAATAGCCGTGAAATTATCACGCTCAACAGCCAGAAAGCCACCAGTGGTAGCTGCTCGCACCTGCTTATGACTGAACGCTGTGAACAGGAACCCAGTGTCCATCTGAAACCATTTGTCACAATAAAGGAGCAAGTTGGCTTTGTGTGTCCGCACAGATATTCGGCTCTTAGAAGCACCCACGCCACCCAATCCATAAGGAAACAACCAAGGGAACATCTGAGGATAGAGTGAAGGGTCATTTTTCATCCAATTTTTTGGAAGGGTAGAATGGCCTACCTGCATAACAGCTCCGTTCATATGCCAATGTTGCAGTGCTAAACCTTTAAGCTCATCTTTAGTCTTAGTATCTAGGTTTTCGCCAGTTAGCCCATGGACTACAAATGGACAGCTGCTATCGAGAACACCGTTCTCACCTTCCACTTTGAAAACTGCAGGGTCTACAGTTCTGGCAACTTCGGTGCTAGGGTGATAGATGACACTCACAGGAGGCTCATTTTCAGGGTATTGCTCGAGATTCCTGTAAGATATCTCGAGGTCACTATAGTTCCTGTGATTGAGTTTCAACCATTCTAGGGCCTGCTGAACTATGGAGTGGCGCACCAAGAGTGGAGTGCGTTTGAAGTCCTCCTCAGTAGGTTGGCATGGACCAGTAAATAAGACAGCAAGAACTTCTTCTAGTTCAGAGACCGGTGGAGGGAGCATTTCGTATACTTTCTGTACAGGTGACTCAAAGGCTATGAGGTGAGCATTCATCTTTTTCAAACCAGAACTGGATACATGAGCATAACACAAAGAAGTATGTACCTTAGCCACAAGGAGCTGTTCAACCCAAGTTAAGTTTTTCAGAACATCAGGTGTCTCGCCAATCCACATACCATTTGCAAGAGCATTGGTAGGGACAGAGCCTTTGGTGATAGCACCACGGGAAGCAAGGACTGGCCCTAGAAGATCCTTGACTGCATCAGCAGATGAGTGTCTTTCGGTGCGTGTGACACCAGGGACCTCAAGTATTGCCAGGGATGCTTTAAGGTCTTTCAGAGGCGGATCTGGGAGACAGGGCGGAGGAGACCACACACAGTGCAACCAGCTTCAACTATTGCTTCTGGGGACGACATGGAACAAAAGTTCTCAATCACATTTCTAGCAACTTCTGAGCTCAAAGGAGGGGGTGGAAACTTGGTTTCATGATCGGGGTCAGGTGAGTTATCTTCTAAAACAATCAAAGTAGTTGAGGGGGCCTGTTTGCCACAAGGAGTATGCACGGACCTTTGTGCTTTAGCTTCATGTTTGGTAGCAGAAGATGAAGCTCAGACAGCTGATCGACAAGCAGTATCTTTACCCTGCTGATCAACATCGGTGAGAAAGACGGATACCAACGAAGTACAATTGGTGCAGCTGTGACCTTCAAAGGGAAGCAGCAATGTCATTTTGTTGAAAGACCAAGGAAGGTTTAAACCATGCGCCTGGGATATGAGGTGCACATTTTTTACTGATATATGAGCCATAAGACAGTCGAGAGGGACCCTCGCATGAATGTAACCATCACTTTCAAGATAAGACAACAAGCCTATGTCAGTAACATGAGCAATAAATTTAAGAAGGGTTCTGGGAGGAAACATATCAGGCCCGGCAATGATGTGGGGTAAGATTTCATCAGGTGAGAACGAGAACATTTTGCCACTGCCCAACTGGATGTTGCGCGGTTTGGGTAATGTTTGTTGAAGCTGCTTGGAAAGGTGAGGACTGCTAGGAAATTGATGAGTAGCACACAGCTGAAGGCTAGTTCAAAGACGGGTCTCCAAGGCAAGAATTGTGGTATGCATGACATGTGCAACAGAAAGGTCAGGCCAGTGTGCAGGTAGCACACAAGCATTGTCGTGGGCACGGAACACAAACAAAGTATTGCAAATCAACAGTCTACAAGCGCGAGGGCCCACAGGATGCATCCAATGGCAGGCCAAAACTCTGTGATCGTGCAAAAGCATGAAAGGCCTCATGGAGGCAATTTTGATCCATCAAATAAGCCCAGAGGGCACATGCAGGTTTGTAAGGTGGAAGAGGCAAGACCAAGGACCTTGTGGGCGATAATGACAATGCATGGGAGGCACAGGGATACGGGACAAGATGGAATCTATTACAGTGAATATGGAGTCATGCACAAAGGAAAATAGGCGACAAATAAAGTCATATAACGGCCAAGCAGCAGGACGGAGAGAACGCGAGCAGTCAAAAATATATTGGGTTGTGTGAGGGGAGGAGGGACCATTGCCAAGATTGCATAATGGATAAGTAGTTGTTGAGAAAGGCACCACGTGTACAGGTGCAGGCAAGAAGATGTCGTACAGACAAGGAAGCCCTGAGAAAAGGTGGGTGGGAGTTCCCACAGAAAGGAGAGAGCAGGGCTCTGGGTTTTGGTAGGAGCAAGGGCACTGCAGAGGGCATGCACACTGCCTGGTGGAAGAGACGGCTGGGGGAGCAGGGAGAGGACCACCATGTAAGCTGAACAGCAGAAGTGAGCAGAAAAACATGGTGAAGGGATAAAAGACTACTGACCTTTCAAGATTGATGGTCGCAGAGTGATGAGTTATGAACAGGAAGCAGAACATCAGAAAGTAGAGCTGAGCGCTGGTGATATAAGAGAACCTCATCGTTGGAAGTGAAAAGTCAAATAGGGCTGGAAAGGTTGAAGGCACAAGCCGTGTGAACAGCTTACACAACAGGTGGTGTTCACCACCGATTGAAGGCACAAACCATGTGAAAGGCTTACACAACCAGCGGTGTACACCATCACAGGCCGTGGCCTTCAGAACAAGGAGAGCTTCTCGAAATACCAATACAAGTCATCTTCTGCAAAGGATAACCGCTGTGACATCGCGAGCATGCACACACAAATATATATAAGCTGACAGAATGGATATAGGTTCGTTCGAGCCTCAACCACCATAACCTGCCTAATCGTCCCCAGAAGACAGAAGAGTGTACTTGAAATGTCACCCGCCAAGAAGATGGACACCAAGGAGACGGTTGATTCCCTCAGTAGGCGGAAGACACGCGCTATCAGTGCAACTAACAAATGTTTATACTCTTGCAGTTGAGCTAGCTGCGTTTGTGGAAGGATACGATGAGTGGGAACGTGAGGCTGCAGAGCAACGCCACCTGTCAAGAGAAGATCAAGAGTTGAAGGAAATTGAGGACCACACAAAGGCTTATGAAGGTGAAGTTGCTTCCTTGCTGTGAACCTTCAAATGGGGTCCAATGTTTTTTTGTTTTGTTTCTTATTTCACTTTGGCACAGAGGAAATGGCTCAAGCAGCAGCCGAGCAAGAGCTGTGGAGTCCGACATCATCTTTAGACTACTGTGACAATGAAGAGAGGGAAGGTACGTACCAACATTCACCATTCAGTATCAGAACTAACAGAGGGAAATCCATCATAGAGTGAGTTTGTGCAGGACTGTTTATCTTCTAATCTCTACTGGAGCTAACAAGGGTACAAGTGACTACAAGAATGTGTTGATGCTTGAAGAAGAGAGCAAAATGATGCGTAAGTGGATTGCCTATTGCCAATGCGCACAGAACTCAAATTCCCAATGCCAATATATTAGTGATAGAGGCTCAGGGCGGTTTCGCAGAGGACCAAGGATACATAGCCAACGAGCTGGTTTTGTACGATCAGACGAAGGAAGATGAAGAGGACAATGATTAAGTGGATTAATAAGGTTACATGCGTATATGGGATCATCAAGATACAATACAATACAATACGTAAGGGGTGGGTTGAGGTGAAGATTAGCAAGTGTGATAAGAAATAAATAAATAAAAGGAATGCCTAGCCCTCCAAGCGATAGAGGCCAAGCGAAGGGTAAGCCTACTCCAGCCTCATCACAACTAGGCCGCTTTGATAGTGAGGGGAACGGGGCATGCTCGCTTCTTCAGCCTTCGTCGAGTCACTGGGTCCTTAGCTTCTCCTTCATCGTCACTGGTGGTCCGATCTTCAACTATGTATGTGACAAGCGTGTCAATGACTGTTTGCAAAATGTTATATCTTAAACTAGCAGCAGCTTTGATATCCCCAAACACATAACCATGCAAGTGAGGAAAGTCTGGGGACAGTTTGACATTAGTGAATGTGTTTGCCTCAGGAGACCACCAACAATACACACCATAACTCACGGCAGCAGAGCTATGCTGTATAGTGTACGCAGGGTTATGCCATGCAAATGTTCCTCGAGTGTGTGGGGTATTATCAGCAAGAAACATCAGCCAAGCCGGCCCTCCTCGAACACAGTCAGAAACAGCAGCTGTTACATCTCCCAAGGTCATGGACTTGCAGAACCCATCAACCTTAGCAAATATGGCCAGGCGCTTGTAGTGAATAAGCAGTCGGGCATGATGAGCGAGGAAGCTGCAGAAGATGGATTGCATAGCCTTGAGACCAGTGATAGCGCTGGACAGCAACACGAAGAGATGATTGGAAAAGATCCAATACAAAAGGTTGCATTCTCAGGACTGATTCTTGATAGATGCCTCAAATGCACGGTAGTTATCAGTATAGTCCCAGAGGACGAGTGCACTAGACAATTCGAAATAAATGCATAGGTACAAAACAGCGAGAAAGCCATCCCATGTCAAGATGTCGGGTACGTGAGGGTTCCCTAGGAGAAGAAGAAAGAAAATGAGATACGGGAGGTGGCAGTGTGTTGAAGACTCACTAGGCCTTCCCATGGAGGGCATCATTATCTCGCGCTGGTAATAAACAAGGAGTCACATTGAAATGGAGTGGGAAGCAGGAAAGTGATCAGTGTTCGAATAACTGGTAGATCCAACGAAGTGATGATAAGCTCCAACGATGCTCTCAGGGATGGTAGTAACAGCTTTAAAGTGTCCTCCTGTGCAGATGGACGATTCGGGGGTTATAACGCAATGAGGAAGGCCAGCCCGCATAACCCTTGAATTTGCAAAAGAGTCAGGAGCGCATGGAGGGTTTATATAAAGGGTAACATACAAGAAGTCGCCTGCGAAGAGCACATTGACATAAACATCCTACAGGTGCTCGTTGGACTCATCCAACTTGAAGCTGGTCATCACATCCGGTCTCATAAACATTTGAAAATCCCTGTTTTTAGGCACTGCAATAAACCACAGCTTGACACCTGTCTCAACTCGAAGGAAGGTCCCGAGGCCATTTGCATCAAATTGCCAGTAATGATGTGCAGAACCCATGGACGCAATAGCCCAGCACATTTCTGGAACGGGATAAAGCTTGTTCACATGGCAGTAAGCCTTTCCTTGAACTTTGAGCCAAATGTACCAGTCACTCGCAAAAGGGAGTTTTGTGAACATATCATAAGCAGATGGGATGTGCAAGGCGCTGACGGCCACCAGAGGTTTCATGGTGGAAGCAGCAAGGAGGTCCATGATGGTGCCTTTCCGCGTACGCACACCATCCTTGACAGTGAAATCTATTGGAACGTGTCAACGCCGTTAGACCTAGACACAGAGAGAACACTAACCATGCAGCATTGTGACTTCTTCCAGGTTGCATATCTCATTAAACGTCTCTTCTGTGAATCCAGTGTCCGTGTGTTTCCCGGCAGCAACATGTATGCACACCTTTGTCTTTATCAAGTCCATGAAGGCAGCAGGGTCGGCTATATCATATGCACCACAGTTGATATACTCTATTGGTGATGCACGGCCATTGGGAGCACTGCGCTTCATGGCGTCATCCAGGCTGTAGAACCACTTAAGGTCAGCAGCGAGCTATAATCATGCTGTTAGACAGAGATACAGGGAATATCAGAGAGGAGAACACTCACATGAAATTTTGGAAGCCAAGTGAAAGTGGGCGACTGGCTATTGATGGGATACGATACTTCAACATCGCCATATGCAAAATCCACCGTCTTGTCGAGGGTTAGAGCAGAATCTTTGACTTTGTTGTCCTAGCAAAATGATAAGGAACGGAGAACATGAAACAATAAAGCAACTCACAGAATCCTCTAGTGTAAGATCAATGAAGTAGGGATTGCGAGGAGCTGCTGGAGGGGCTGGTGCTTGTTCCTGCTCGACGGGAAGTGCTACGTGCTTCTTGCATTTATGCGGGTTCCCAGATGAGGCAGGATAGGGAATTGCAGGCTTGTTTATCGGCACGCGAGACGATCTGCGTGTCGCAGGCTGTTCCAAAGCCTTTTTGGCGCCGTCAATAGAAGCGGGGGGAGATTCAGGAGTGTCTGACAAGTCGGACGAGGCATCAGAGCCGGTATATTCATGGTTTGGAGAAGGCGGGGTAGACAGCTTTGTTGTATCAATTTCAGCTGGCGGCGGTAGCTGCGGAGGCAGAACAGGTGACATGTTTGGCTGAAGTTCAGTATCCGGCAAAGCCCTGGTATTTGCATTACCGCTGTCCTTGACGACATCCTGGGAGGGCATCTCCAAAGAGTGAGAGGGAACACAGTGGACAGGTTGGAGGATTGCTGTTGAGGCTGTCGGTACAACAGGTGGATCAGCAGAAGTAGATAGTGTATCCGATGAAGGAGTAGGGGTGGAGGGCAAAGGAGTAGACAAATTCAAAGGGGTGGCGCCACTGCAAGCTGCTCCTGGAGGGTCCTGGGTGGGCGTCACAGCAGACGACAAGTGTGGATCACCGGACCCTATAAGGGAGAGGGAAGTGTCAATCGGAGATTTGCTAGCATTGCATCCATTGTCAGGGTCAACATCTTCGATTCGCAAGGTCGACGGCAGGTTACAGGGAGTCTTGTTTGATACCAGAGCGAACCACACAGGGGTGGAACTGCTCACATATGGCTGCAGGGTTGCGATTGCGTCCCCGATATGTGAAACAACATCACCACCTTGCGTAGCAGTGAGTAAGGCCTTCCAGAGAGCATCGTCCACCGCAACCATCCACAGTGGGCAGGTGACTGAGCCAAATTGGATCCAGGACTCCAGTATGGCTGATTTACCAGCAGACTGGTCATAGGAGCAAGGAAGAAGTAGCATAACAAGGGACACAGCCAGCGCCATGAAAAGTGTTTGTGCATGGTGGTGCTGCTTCCTTGGGTACTCGAACTGAACTCCAACCGAATATGGTCAATTGCTCCCTGGTCCTCACTGCTGCCACTGGGGAAATATATATGAGATGGGTACAAATAGATCACAAATAATTGTGCTTACCTTGACGATGCAATGAAGTCTTCGGTTTTTGATGTTTTGGTGGGAAGATAAAGGTTGCCCTTCAGCAAATATGCCAGATGAAGAGCGGCTGAGGAAAAGTTGATTCAGGTATGGACCAAGGCACTTTTCTGAACGTTATGAACCAACACAGTGTATAGATTTAACAAGGGGTTGCGAGAGGAGACAATGGTTGGCATTAATGCAGGAGATGAGCTCTTATTTGATGTTTTTGAAATTGCCTGTTGCATTCGTTGAAGGATCTTGGACAGGTCATTCAGATCTTTGAAAGACTGTGACAAGCTGTGAGTCCTGAAGACCAAAAGAATGGGGTGACAACAAGAATGCATACCGATTTTACATGGTCCACTACAACAGGGAGTTTGGGACTTGGTGAGGAAACAAGACGCGTGCAACCGACGCGAGATAACTCAAGGTCCAGCAGACGATAAATCAGAAGGGTTTTGTACAAACTCTCAGTGCATTGATCAGGTGACACGCACGTAATTAGTCAGCCATGCATCTGCTCAACAAAAAGAGTATATTGGTCGTCTTGCACAGGAGGCATATTTCTTGCTTCGAGTTCCATGATCTTAACGGACAAGGCCTGTGCATTGAGGGGATACAAGGAAAGAAGAGGGGGGATGGGGGAGAAATGAACGTCAGCACAGGAAGGTGGAAACATATTGGCACACACACATATATGGGTGAGTCAGGCCCAACCAAGCTAGCCAGGTCATGTGTACTACATATTTCGCCCGTGGTCCATGGATAAGACACAAAAACACCATTCCTGACCCTCACATGAGGATGGGAAGGAGGTAGTGTCATGGGGGTGAAGGAAAAGGATACAGACGCAACACATAAACCCAACTGTTCAAATGTTCAAGAGGTCAATATGTTATGTAATAGGTGGTAGACACCATGAACATCGGGAATCAATAAATCTTACATAAGTAATATAGACACCATTCTCCCCCTTCTTATACTTACATCTGATCGTCAGTATACTACTCAGCCGTAAACTAGGTCCAAGCTCACTCAAACCAAATGTGTCGATCTTGAAGCCTACAACCCAACATCGCACAACACCGCTCGTTATCCAACGTGTGCAGCCAAATATCTGTTCCTCAACAACCCCTCTTTCTGGCCTCTCGGCTTTCTACCTCGGTTGCATACACCACATTACCCTGCTACTGGGCTATGATCACCTCTCACTCCAGTCAAAGACCCACCCACCCCTTCGTGTATCACGCATCATTCACGCAACCACTATGGATTGGCACATAGGCTCCACTCGCCTCGCTGGATGCATCCTGGATGAAGTGAACTGCAGAGCGATGGATTGATCTCGCCATTAGCCTTTCCTTATTATGTTACTTGCCCTCATAACCTCACATACTCCATACGTTGATTGCGACCTTCTGTATTTCTCACCACAGTGGTGGCAAGCTTTCCTCAACAAGGTTTTGATGCTACCCCACTAGCGCCCTTTAGTTTACTTAGCACCGTACTACGTCTACCATTGCATACTCATAAGCATGTCCTTAGATATTGTGTAGCAGATATAGATATCAAACTCGTAACATTGTAACATTGACATTGTCATGGATCTTATTAAGCTTATGTTGTCAGACAAGTGAGAGGCACAGTATTTCGGATTCAGACAAATATGTATTGGTACAACCGGCGAAGGAACACTACCCGTAGCAATTTAAACACTCCAAGGTCAGAGCAAAGCATTGCGAAAGTAGTACAATGTCTGGTAAAGAGGCAAGCAGGAAGCTAATCACAAGCACAACCTTTGCCCTTCTTGTTGGCCAGAGGCTCGGCATTGCAGGACCCACTCCCTTTGGTTAGAAGGGAAGAGGGAGTGTTGAGGACAATTATGAACAAAACATTCATAGAGAGATACCTATAGACAAGTGTAAGCCCACAACTTGGGGGAAAAACATACATAACACATTTACTAACCTCTGTGCATTGGGGTTGTCCCTATCAAGAGTGTACCAGTTAACACTGTAGCCCACACTAACGACGGAAAGGCGAGGCAAATCGGATCGGTTGTTCATGAATGGCTGCCAAGATGGCAGGGCATTGAAATCAGCAGGGGTGAACCTGAAAGGACGACCCATTTCAGCCCTCCCATCATAGATGGGGACTGGGAAATATCAATCAGCAGGTAAGCAGCCAGTCAGAATGGAAAGTATCCACCAATGTCATTGTATTCCAACACAGTGCATGTAGTGTTACTGTTCTCAAAGGCAGGGCAAAGGGGGACCACGTCAACGTCGAAGAGATCATCGTTGGAGTTGGTGCAGGCTTTTATCTTGGGGACCGCATAGCCACCTTCTGACAAGAGAGAGAGAGAGAGAGAGACATTAGGACGGATAGCAAGAGGATAAGGATGGAACATACTGAAGTTCATGGCAGCATGCTTGCCCTGGCCCCTGGTGACAAATGCAAAGCCACCTGAGGAATACGTACCTCGTACCCCTGAAGCTGGGAGTCCGAAGCTTTGAAATATCACAGCAGTTTTGCACACAATCTCCTGTGCAAAGGGATTAATCAATATACAATGCTGCAGGAATTTCTCGTTATCAAAGCTGCTTGTCCCGGCAAGAATCCCTTCGTATGCAAGGTGGCACAATGCGATGACACCAGCCATTAAACAGGTGGCATAGGTGCCATCTCCCTTGAGCACAAGGTGATGACAATTGGAGGTAAGGAGAGAGGGGTCAACACGACCTGGATTGATGTAATAGCCATGGCGTACGAATAGCAGAGCCTGCAAGAGGGACCTACAAATGGACCATAGTCAGGGAACGTACATTGGGTCCAACGAGACGTAACACACTGCATATTCTCCTCAGTCATGCGCGACTTGAGACGGGCAACTCTAGTGGTCTGGCAGGGGACATCTCCAAGTGCCTTATCGTAACCATACAAATCTATAAAGGCACGTCTCCTAGACAATCAGTTCAGTATAGTGGACAGGGAACACAGCTGTATAGTAAAACACACTGAATGAAGGGAAGGTCTTCGTACAAGCCCCGCTCGTGCATGTCAATGTCCTGTAATTTTACCTGCATAACAGGCAAATCAAGGATGTTCGTCTCGACATCGTTGTTGCTGAGCAGGAGCAATTGAGTTTATACAATGATAATAAATAATGTAATACGCACTCTTCATTGATGGCTTTGTGGGTAGCAAGCGTAGGCGTAGGGTTAACACCTGAGCTGGGAACGAGAGATAGTGTCAGGATTGTGGGTCCTCCCTAGCCACAAATGAAATAAGTAAACTGACCTGTTGGCGCCCATCTGAGGACTGTCATCTGAAAGGGGAGGCGCCTCCTCCCCCGAGGCTTCGTCATCGATGATCATATTCCAGGCAATGTGGCGAGCACGGGCAGGAGCATTGTTTAACGCATGGTGGGCAGCGTTGGAGGCATCTGAATGATCCACCTCATCAAAACTATCCAGAACGACGAAGTCATCATAGACATAGCCCACCAAAGACAACAAGCCTCTGTTGGACGAATTCTGGCCATCATCAGTGAAGGTTGTAGCTGGGCCCTTTGGTGGAAAGAGGCCATGAGTGAGACTGGTGGAAAGGATAAACACGTAGTGTTTTGAGGTCCGGTTGCAGCGACCGGAAAAGACTGCAACCCAACCACAACTGCAACCACAAAAGACTGGACTTCAGGTTGCAGTTGCTGGTGAGTACCAGCGGTCGCAGTTGCAGTTGCTAGGATTTCGATGGATTTTGCAACCGCCTCCGACTGATTGCGACCGGTCGCAACCGCTGTGCGTATAGATGTACTCTAGCCCCTTCAGATCGGTCCCTGGCACATCCAAATCGGACAAGAACTGAGGGAGTTATGACAAGAACAATCTGGGTTGCGGTCAACTTGTGTACTCCCCACCGTTTTGAGCATATCTCTGTCAGTTCATGTCCGATTTGAAACGTGCGGGGCTGCAAATGAAGGTAAGGAGTATATCTACACGCTACAATACTGCACGCTATGTATATCACCCCCGTTGCGACCGATCGCAACCGGAAAAAGACCGTTCACAACCCGGTCATGTTGCAACTGGTTGCAACCGGTCTTTTGGATTCTGCGACTGCTAGAGACCGGTTGCTACCGGTCGCGGTCGCAGTCGCTACATTTGGGCATCCCCAGCGACTGGTTGCGGTCGCGGTTGCTGAAAAAAGGGGCAAAAGACCGGACCCGACACAACTTTAAAACACTACGTCACAGCGCCCTAGGACGACCCTGAGCAGGTGGAGGAGGATGGGAGAGGGGAAAAGGGCAGACCCCGGGTGGGGGAGAGCCCCGAGGTGCGTCGTCGACGCCCTCCCCACTAACATACCAGAGAGCAAGGCCCAGCGGAAGCCCATGACCCACCCGAATGCCCGCCACGTCAATGCTGGCACCCCCAGCGCAACACCACCCAGCACGACCGCCACGACCGCTGCCACGTCAGCGCCCCAAACCCCCGACGTATGCACACGGCGACACCACGCACCGACCACCCACACCGCGAGGCCAACGCCAGCGAGGCGCGAGGTGAGCCAACGCCTGCCCCACTGACCCCCCTACTAACGAGAGCCAACCCCACAGCAGCAACAAAGCGACACGGAGCAGCGCGGGCACCCGCGCACCAACACACAGCCACGACCAGCGCACACCCGCGAGGTGAGCCAATGCCCGCCCCACTAACCCCCTACTAACGAGAGCCAACCCCCACAGCACCACCGGAGCGACACGAAGCAGCGCGGGCACCCCCGCAGCAACACCGACGCACACCCGCGACCAGCACACACCGACGACCAGCGCACCCGCGACGACGCCAGCGACACGGAGCAACGCCAACGGCGGCACCACCCACGCCCCAGAACCAGGACCGCCGCCACGCCAGCGGGCCCCAAACCCCCGACGCGTGCACACGACAGCAGCACGCACCGCCGGTCACCGCCCACCGCCCGCCGCCCACCGCCCGCTACCCACCGCCCACTGCCCGCCACCCGCCTGCAATCCTGCGGCGAGCGGCGGGTTTTTTTTACTTATTTAATTATAATTTACTTTTCATTTGAATTATATAGTCATTGTCTGCTCACCCCCGCTGCCTGCCTGCCGCCCGCCTGCACCGCGGGCGGGGCGGGCAATTTTAAATATATAAATTATATAACTTATTTTAAAATATAA
>JABCKT010006865.1:0-14617 GCA_018858115.1 Tephrocybe rancida | reverse complement strand
AGAAAGTGACCTGTAGTTACTGATTAGTGCCTGGTGAATGATGAGATTGACAATAAACTTACTTTGAATTGCTCAAGAGCTTCACTGATGTTCTTGTAGACAACTAGAAGAGTATTTGCATCCTTCGACCCCTGAAGCACATGCCTAAAGAGATGATGTGATTGCATCTCCTGAATCTTCATCAACTCAGTCTGCATTGCACTGAGGGAAGTGTAAGCAGTTGAAGCAGACAAAGGAAGGGTGGAGCTGACATTGCAAAGTTCATAAGGATGTTGCACTTGCCAAAGCCATCCTTACGACCCTCAAGGCGCTTTGCAGAAGTCTCAAGGATTGGCAGGAATCCTTGGATACGGGCCAGAGTGTCTTTCATATCTTGTGAGTTGCTGCTCACAGTCTGTACAGTTGTTTTGTCACTGTGTCTTTACTCAACTATTCAAGTGGACATACATTTGCCAGATCAATAACAGCCATAATGCCACCAAGTGCTGCCTTAAGGAATGGGTTCCAGTCAGAAGCTTCCCTGGCAATTCCCAGCACTGTCAAAAAGCCATCCAAGGCCACGTTCACACCTTCTGGGAATGTTTAACAGTCAGCACATGCACTACGAGATCTTAGGTCAGCTCACCCTTGAACTTGCTCTGATCCTGAGAAACATTGGGACCAGGCGGGGCGGCTTGACTGACGTTCACCAGGGACACAGGGTTTCTGGCTACTGACAGTCAATGGATGGAAGATGAAAGAGAGACACAGAGAGAAATGTTTACCAGGATTGTTGTGAGATACAACATAGTTAGGGACTGCAGTCACCAAGCTAGGTTCCTTGATGCTCATCGCCACCATAACACCCGCGGCTGTATAGGCATGAGTACTTGGGGAGCAAGGCGAAGGATCGGGCACGTGTACTGGATGGGGACACAAAGCCATCTTCATCAATGTTCATCACCAACATAGGACCCCCAACTGTATAGACATGAGTGCTCACAGCAATGAAGAGTAATAAGGTATACATACCAGCTGGGGTCGCGGGACTACCTTGATTGACGCTCGTCGCCGGCGTGGTACCCATGGCTGTATAAAATGTGAGCACTTGGTGAGAAATGGTGAAGCATGAGGTACACGTACTGGTTACAACTTGGACACCCGCAGCAACCTCGGGGACTACAGGAGCAGTGGCAACACCTGCCGTGAGATGAGCAGCAGATGCAACGAGTGCAGTGGGAAAGGCCAGCTGAAACTCAACAAAATGAAATATCCTTTAAGTAAACTCACCGGCCAGATTGTCTATTGAATGAATAGCAGGAGTGCTGGAGATGAGGCTACTCTTTGTGGACTGGGAACCTCCAAATCGACCGAGGAAGCGTTTAACAGTAGACTTCCCATCGGGTGCTGGTATCGGCCAGTCGAGTCTCAGTGACAATATGAAAGTGTCTGGAGTTACACTTACCGGTCATATTCTCCATAGATCGAGTAGCAGGGTTGTTCGAAGCGGGGCTCTTTATGGACTCGGAAACTCCAAATCGACCGAGGAAGCCTGAGCGCTTGCGGACAGATGGTTTCTTTCCATCAGCCTGGGCAGCAGCAGGTTGTGCGGTAAGGTCGTTATCCGCGGAAGCCATGTTCCTGGAGGATGCAGTTTAAACAGTTTCAATAATTAACACAAGATGATAGCTTGAGTGGAGATGAGTCCACACTGGGCACCAATTTCGACAGGGCTTGCACGGACTCGCTCGGTAGGTAGATTAACCGGCGCGGCCCGCGAACGAACAACCGGGTCCCGTGCTACATACATTGACTCGAGTCGCGTACTCTGTATGCTACGGACGTCTCGCCCCTCGAGCGTTGTGAAGGCTGAAACCGTCAATCCATCACCTGCAGCCTTCGAAGCACCCCTCCAGCTAGGCCTCCATCGGGAGCACACCTCCCAACAGGGGTAGCCCTGCGGTGATATATTAGAACAGTCACATAGCTATCTCACACTACCAGGGCGGAGACGCGCAGTCCCTGAACACCGTCCCTTCTCAATGTACTCTGCATCTTCAGACCGTCCTCCAAATCAACTCTAAATATGCTCTCTCCAAGCAAGTAGCTATTCAGTTCCATGGAGTTAGCCTTGACATGTCTGGTACGTATGTATATGGGGACCGTATCAAAGACCATGAACGTATCAAAAACAAAACGAGCCAGAGGCCTCACACTTCGACGAGACCAGCATCAACAGGAAATCCACGTTGCTGACGCCACAGGACGCAGCCCCACGCATGGGCCAACGCAGCATTCACGACATCTAACGCTGCTCGAAAAGACGCCCTTCGAACGACCAGTTCGCGCGACACCTTACACTCTACATAGCAGTGCGTGAACCTCGTCTTCCACGACTCCTTTGCAGAATCCACACAGCCGATGTTCACGCGGGATGTAATGGCGGTATCGCTCTGCGTGTCGTCACTTCTCAATTTCGGAGTTCAGATCTGCCTTTTTCCTCATCGTTCTGACCCGGCTGTTCGTTTCAACTCGACTCGCTCACAATCACTCGAGCACTCCAGAAAACTACTCATAATACGTGCTTCGATGATTACTTACATGCTGAGTCTCGAGCTCACGCTCGACCCCTCCAGCCATGCAGCGAACATGAAAGACCCCGTTCTCCGCCCGACGATGCAGTCCTCGGTATAGCGGCGCACAGGCACACATTTTACGATACGGAGGCAGCAACAACATGCAAAGTTTCCCAACACTTGCGCCGACTCCTTTCCCCGGGCTTTCTACGAGGCTCTCCCACTTCATCCACCCATCATACACTACCTCTGCCTGCCAAGATGATGCTCGTACAGAAGCAACCGACGTGGCAGCACCCGTCGTCCCCCGCAGCTGTTGTTATTCTCCCAACAGACACCGGGCCTGCTATCTCAAAGTCAAAGCAGCAGCAGCAACAGTAACGTACGCCCCCACCCCAGCGTCCACGAGCAAGGGCACCCGCGCACAGGTTCGTACTCCCATTTTTATATAAACACCCCCATCTAACTCTTTCTAGAATTCTACCGCAGGCAGAGTCCGCCATCCCCTCCGACCCCTTCGAAATGCCCCCTTCCATTGCAACAGCAAAACTCCCCAAGGCCGAAGCAGCAACAGCACCGGCGCCCGCCCCAGCCCATCCCCATCGCTGCACCTTCTCCTGTCCCTCAACAACAACAACAACAACACGCACGCTCAGTGCCCTTCCCCACCACCGCCCCGCAAATACCCTCCTCCCCGCATTCGAATTTCCCGCCTGCGACGACCTATCCGACACAGACAACGCTGCGCCCCCAACCCCCATCCGCCGCCGCAGGCCCCGCCGTCGTCCCGCTCCTACCCTCCCTCCCGTAACCTCCACCGCCCCACAGCCTCAAAGCAAACGCGCGAGGAACCACAAACGCGCTCCAAGCGACAGCGGCATGCCCTTCTCCATGTCCTCCGACGATTCCAGCTCCGAGCACCCCCATTCCCATGCGTCGTTCGTCTCGTCTCGTCTGTACCATCCTGCCCCTGGACCCCTCCTGCCTTGAACCCCAAAACGGCTCCGTCGAGCCCCCTGCCCCAGCCTCTTCTCCCATCCCGCCTGACTTGACCCCCCTTCCCCCTTTCATGGTACCGTAACGACGCTTGACGCACGCTTGCGCGTAGATGGAGATGGCGCACCCCCCCCCCGACAACACGACTTGTCACGCGTCGCGTCACGGATATCCAGCTCACAAGAAGATCGAGAGTGAGGTGGTGGTGTATACACTGTTCAGACACTTGAGCTGCGCCTCGAAACGGCTTTCAGTCATTCAAGAGTCTCCAGGTGGGTTCGGTGTCGTCATCGCGGTTGATTACAAGCCTGGTTTGTTTGGCGGCTGATCCAGATGCGGAGGTCGCCCCGGACACGTCGGCGAGGCGGAATGATCCCCGTATTTGGAACTTTCTTGAGGTAGAGCATATGATGCCTTCCATTCCGTCCCTGCTGGTACGGCCCCTCTCCCACAGTCAACGAGACAACTGTCCAACCAAGGGATGTTGTCCTACAATGAACACGACATCGCAACGGGAACAGGTCCTCTGACCAACAATTTCGCCACTGCGCGGCCTGTTCAGCAGGACGAAATGCCTGGTACTTGGGACAACCTCTGCAGCCAAGGCGTCCCAATCCCACGCGCGACGTCCCGGCACTCTCCGTCCCCGCCACTCCAGTCGAACGGCAACATATTCGATATCCCTCCCCGATCGTTCTCGCTGGAGCCTCACTCTCAGTAGTTCATTGAGCAAGCTGGGCATGATCCTCAGTATGGTGCTCTTCATAACCATTCGTCATCAGATTCAAGTTCGTCTAGTGTTGATGGCGGACAGTGCGCCGGGCGCGGCGGCAGCGAAGAGCATGGTGGATGTCAACCTAACTCGGGCGCTTGGTGGGCTGGACCTAAACACTGAAGGTGGCAAAACATCACCACAGCTCCCTTCGCCCGTTTCTGGTGCTAGCTCGAGGAATGGTGTTGATCAGAACCCTCCCGTACGTTTGTGTCGTCTCAAATTTGCCTTCACAATATTGACTCATCTTCTAGATTAACACCCTATGTTGGTATATGTTGGTAATCTGCCGACCTCGTCACCGCCCAATGGCTCTCCCCAGGACTACCAGGAGGAGAGTCTGAGGGAGCTCTTCTCAGTGCGAGCTGGCTTCCGTCGATTGTGTTTCCAGCACAAGAACAATGGACCGATGTACTTCGGTGAAGTGAGTCTCTTCTACTTCTTTTTTCTGTAACTCTCCTGACATGTCGTATAGTTCGAAGACGTGCCGTATGCCACCAAGACGTTGAACGAACTGCACGGCGATACCTTGAAGGGTCTCGTCACGGGTGGGAACCGCTTGAACCCGCTCTGTGTTCGTACTCCCACGAGCGCGGGGAATAATGGCCCCTCAATGCAATAACAAATGCAGAACCCCACCGCCATCTCATCCTCGAATTCTTCCAGGCAAGGATTTCAATCCCGGAAAGACGAGCAACAACAATCGCGTGTTCCGCAGATGATCCTTCGTCATGACATTCCTCTTGCGTCCCCACAACTCTCATGAGTCCAAGCCTGAGCTCCTGAGCTCCCAGGGACATCGCCGCCCCCGCGATTCTTTTCTTCGTCGCCTAATGGGTTCGCTACTTCGACAGGGCCAAACCTGACCAATGCATCGAAATTCCCCTCCCTCCTCCATGCCACGATACACGTTCGGCATGCTAACAAGCACGAACCATGGTCAGCCCTCGTCATTCTCGCCATTCGGGCTCGAGAATACCCCTCCACCACCCCATTCCACAATAACCGACCTTCACTCAGATGGACATCTGGCACCCTCGCATTCCGAGCATTTTCACAACAATTTTGCGCCTGCCAGAAATCTAGAGGCTGCCAGGGCCGGTTGAAAAGCGCAGCATATCAAAACGAATATCCAGCAAGTTTCAATATCTTATTTCATCTGCACAAACAAGAACGTATCACGCACATACACCCCAAATCGCACTTCAACTGCAATTCCGCAATCTATATCTATGTACTACCGACGATCGCAATCCATTTACCCCTTCCCCCCATCCCATTGCATCCTACTTTATTCATGTTCATTCTTGTCGCCTGCCCTGCTTTATTTTATTTTGGCTTTAGGACTCCGTTTGTCTGTTGCAATATCTACACCTCCCCCAACTCCAATTCCCAGCCAATATCAAGTTAACATTAAGCCCCCGTCATGCCCTTTCCTTTCTCACCCGATCCATACATCACAGCTCTCCGTACTTTCGCCACGCCTGCGTCACCCCCCTTCCCTCCATTGTTCGTTGCTCGTTATCCTCGCTGCACTGACCTCACATATTACTTCTGCTTTTGTTGTTCCCTCCGTATTATCACACCTAACAGTTTTGTTTTGTTAGCGTTTGGGAGACTTCGCCTCTCAGTACCAACTAACTGTCTACTATCGTGTATATCATCCAGATACCTTTCATGAATCAACCGGATTCCTTTTCATACACGAGGCGTGATACTGAGATTGTCTTCAAGAAATCGCGACGACGTTGCAAAGATTATTAGGCCGGAAGTCAATATCAGTTCAGCCCGAGGACACGAGATTGGCACCTTGCGTCACTGTTTGGTATCAACGCACGACTGTTTCATTTTGGAACCGCAGCGAGTATAAACCTAACTAGTAATTGCGAGAGATACAACATAGCTAAGGGCATTTCAAAGAAACGATGGGTCCCCCGGTGAGATACATGAGCTCGGCTCGTCGGCGAAGACATTCATGTCCTGCGAATACGAGTCGCTGGCCTGGTTGTCGATGCTGTCGATGCTATCGACGAACGGGGAGAGGAAGGAAGGCGGGGCCTTTTGCGGGAGATCGACGCGTCGTTGGCGATGTGTTCATCCTCAAGGTCACGTACAGTGACTGGAGTCTCTGCGGTTGAGGGAATCTCTCTGGAGATGGCGGGTAGAGGTGCTTCACCGATGCTCGATGTGGCTTCCAAATCCTCTTCGTCCTTGTCCTCGTCAGACGAGTCGCGAACATAGTAATCATAATCACTGAGAATACCCTCCGAATCCGACTATTCGGATTCGGATGCTTCTCGTATGCCCTCCTTTTTCATGTAGATATGGATGGATGCTGTATGTTTAACGGCCAGGTGAACTTCAAGCTTTTTTCGCTTCGCAGCAATACGTAGTTTTTCGAGCATTAGTTTTCCTTCATTGATTCGGGATTTGGCCGCATTTTCTTCTGCGTAGAGGGTCTTCTCGTGGCACGGGCGTGCGCAAGCGACAGGAGAACGTTTTTCCTTTACAACGCTGTCAAGAGTTTCTCCTTTCGATAAGAGTAAGGCTCAGGGGACAGCCGGATTTAAGGTATGGAAAGTCTCACCTTGAAGCTCTGAGATGCTACCCGAGGCACATTTGAAACTGCTGCTGCTTGACGCACGGCTGGATGTTAGCACGCCGGCTCAGCGGCTACTGGGTCAGTGGGCAGTGTTGTGCCTGTGCCTTACGGTAAGGCGATGTGAGAGTGAATCTGGGGAAAGAGAGGGAAAGAGATCACAACGCTTCTCAAATGCAATGGCTTTTTTGTCGGGTGGTGGTTTGGCCAAAATTAAAATTCCCTTGTTCGGATAAGGTTGGGCATCATGCATCATGGCGCGCCTGAAAATGGAAATTATTCGGACTTTCCCGCAGAACAAAATAGTGCAAGTGCCGTTCGACCATTTGGGAAGTGCTGTAAATGCTTTAGCAGCCGAGGATTTTATCTCTGCGACTATCCGTAGGCGGTCCAGAGTGCATATTTCGAACTCCTCGATGGACACATCGTACAGCGGGGCCTGGTCGTAACTGGTGCAAGTTGCAATTATGAGCTGCAGTCATCGTTTGTGGTGATGGGCGTACAAGTGGGTATTTGGGAGAGCCGTGGTTTGTGACTTGGATTGATTATTTGTCGTCTTGGAAGACTCAGCGTTCGTTGGTTTTGAACATCGGGGTAGTACGGGAGAAGGAGAAAAGTCACGAACACGACTTGTCACACGTCGCGTCACGGATATTGGGCCACGCTCACAAGAATATCGAGAGCGAGAAGGTGGTGTACAGTATTGGTTTGTATGACAAGCCCGGCCAGGTCAAACTCGGGCCGTACACTGTTCAGACACTCCAGGTACGTCTCGAAACGGCTTTCAGTCATTCAAGAGTCTCCAGGTGGGTTCGGTGTCGTCATCGCGGTTGATTACAAGGCGTCAATTACAAGGCGTGTTTGGCGACTGATCCAAATGCGGAGGTCGCCCCGAACACGCTGGCGGGGCGGAATCCTCATATTCGGAACTTTCTTGAGGTAGACTCGCATATATAACGATTTGTCTCACAACATACGACGCCTTCCATTCTGTCCCTGCTGGTACGGCCCCTCTCCCACAGTCAACGAGACAACTGTCCAGCCAAGGGATGTTGTAACTTGTCCCACGGTGAATACGACATCGTAACGGGAACGGGCCCTCTGACCAATAATTTCGCCACTGCACGGCCTGTTCAGCAGGAGGAAATGCCTGGTCCTTGGGACAACCTCCGCAGCCAAGGTGCCCCAATCCCACTCGCAACATCCCAGCATTTTTCGTTACCCGCTACTCCAGTCGAACGGCGACATATTCGATATCCCTCCCCGATCGTTCTCGCCGGAGCCTCACCCTCAGCAATTCATTGGACAAGCTCGGCATGATCCTCAGTATGGTGCTCTTCATGACGATGCGTCATCAGAGTCGAGTTGATCCAGTGTTGTTGGTGGACAGAGAACCGGTCACGGAGGCAGCGAAGAGCATGGTGATGTCGATCTCACTCAGGCGCTTGGTGGGCTGGACCTAAACACTGAAGGTGGCAAGACGTCACCACAGCTTCCTTCGCCCGCTTCTGGTGCTAGCTCGAGGCATGACGTTGATCAGAACCCCTCGTACGTTTATGTCGTCTCAGTTTTGGCTTCACAATATTGACTCACCAGCTTTTAGATTAACACGCTATATGTTGACAATTTGCCAACATCGTCGCCGCCCAATGGCTTTTCCCAGGACTATCTTGAGCCTGAGCTTCTCAGTACAAGCTGGCTTCCGTCGATCGTGTTTCCGGCACAAGAGCAATGGACCGATGTACTTCGTTGAAGTGAGTCTCCTCTATAACTCCTTTCTGAAACTCTCCTGACATATCGTTCATTTCGAAGACGTGTCGTATTCCACCAAGGCGTTGAACGAACTGTACGGCGATACCTTGAAGGGTCTCGTCAAGGGTGACATCCACCCGTCGTACAGCAAGAACCCGCTTGGTGTTCGTACTCCCACAAGCGCGGGGAGTAATGGCCCCTCACTGCAGCAACAACAAATGCAGAACCCCCCCGCTATCTCATCCTCGAATTCTTCCGGGCCAGAATTTCAGTCGCGAAAGATGAGCAGCAGCAATCGCGTGTTCCACAGATGATTCTTCGTCGTGACATTCCTCTTGCGTCCCCACAACTCTCATGAGTCCAAGCCTTTGCTCCTGAGCTCCTTGGGACCTTGCCGCCCCCGCGATTCTTTTCATCGTCGCCTATGGGTTCGCTACCTCGACGGGGCCAAACCTGACCACTGCATCGAAATTCCCCTCTTCCATGCAACGACACACGTTCGGCATGCCAACAAGCACGAACTATGGCCAGCACTCGTCGTTCTCGCCATTCGGGCTCGAGAATACCCCCCCACCACCCCATTCGACAATAACCGACCTTCAGGTCATCTGACATCCTCGCATTCCCAGTATTCTCACAACAATTTCGCGCCTGCCAGCAATCTAGAGGCTGCTAGGGCCGGTTGAAAAGCGCAGCATATCAAAATGATTATCCAGCAAGTTTCAATATCTTATTTCATCTGCACAAACAAGAACGCATCACGCACATATATTCTAAATCGCACTTCAACTGCAATTCCGCAATCTATATCTATGTATATCATCGAGATACCTTTCGTGAATTCATCGGATTCTTTTTCGTACACAAGGCGTGATCTTGAGATTGTCTTCAAGAAATCGCGACGAGATTGGTACCTCGCGTCACTGTTTGGTATCAACGTACGACTGTTTCATTCTGGAACCACAGCGACTATAAACCTAACTAACTGCGCATAGCTAAGGACATGTCAAAGAAACGAAGGGTTCCCCGGTGAGATACAGGATGCCGAATGTGCTCGGCTCTTCGACCAATACATTCATGTCTTGCGAATGCGGGTCGCTGGCCTAGCTGTCGGTGCTGCCAGTGCTGTCGACGAGCGGGGTGAGGAAGGAAGGCGGGGCCTTTTGCCGGAGATCGACGTATCATTAGCGGTATGTTCATCCTCAAGGTGACGTACAGTGACTGGAGCCTCTGCGGTTGAGGGAATCTGTCCGGGGATGGCGGGTAGAGGTGCTTCACCGATGGTCGATGCGGCTTCGAAATCCTCTCCGCCCTCGTCAGACGAGTTGTGAATATGATCATCGATACCATAATCACCCAGGATATCTTCTACTTCGCGTGGCACAGGTGTGTGCAAGTGACAGGCGGGCGTTTCCCCTTTACAATGCTGTCAAGAGTTTCTCCTGTCGATAAGAGCTCAGGGGACAACCGGATTTCAGGTATGGAAAGACTCACCTTGGAGCTCTCAGATACTACCTGAGGCACATTTGGCACTGCTGTGCCTGTGCCTTACGGTAAGGCGATGTGAGTGTGAATCTGGAGAAAGAGAGGGAAAGACATTACAACTTGTCGGGTGGTGGTTTGGTCAAAATTAAAATTCCCTTATTCGGATAAGGTCGGGCATCTCGGGCACAGATGTTGTCGAGATGACGTAACATGACGGGCCCGAAAATGGAAATTATTCGGACTTTCCCGCAGAACAAAAATAGTGCCATTCGACCATTTGGGAAGTGCTGTAAATGTTTTGCGTGAGCGACGTCTCCTTTGTTCCTCGTCCAACCACTGTACTTACTGTCTGTAATCTTGTCAGCCCTGCCAGACCAATCCCTCTGGTGCCGATCACCTCTGTAGATTCGAATTCCTAGGCCCGGGTCCACACCGCCTAGTGAGACAACATCGTTACGGTACTCGACTCTTGAACAAGCAATATTGCACCTCAATATGACAGCCATTGGCAGGTATGGATGCCACTTTTCCTCGGATTCCTCCCTGATGTTCTTGCAAAAGTTCATCGTATACCGGTACTCAAGCAGATTCCATCATTGCAGGAAATGTGATAGGGCAATATTTTGCTACTGCGCCAACAGGCCAGTCGTCATTCCCATTCTCTGCTCCGTTGATGAAACCTAGATCACAGGCACTACGGCACCCCAGGCGTCCCGCTCCACCATGCCAGCCAACACCTCTATTTTCCATGGCCGCTATTCAATTGTGGCTAAGCTCGCCAGCATCATCACTGGACCATCGCCACAACACGTCTGCCTCCTAGGGCCCGGTGGAATAGGAAAAACTTCAACGGCCCTCGCTGTTATGGAACATCCTGACGTCCGCACCTATTTCACTGATCAGCTCGTTTGGGTGCCGTGCGTCAAAGCCACATCCTTCTCAATCTTCCTTGATACACTCCACACATCATTGGGCATTGCCACGAAGTCCGTAAATCCCTTGAACGACATTCTCTCGCACCTCAAGGGCTTGTCAGTGCCCATCGTTCTCCTGCTTGACAACTTCGAAACGCCATGGAACGTGAACGAGTCGGAGGTCGAAGGAGTTCTTCGCAAACTTCGCAAATCGTCTCATATAACACTCTTTATCACCATGAGGTCATCAACTCCACCGTGTGCCGATCTTCCCTGGGTCCCCATCAACCTACAAGCTGTGGATGCCGCTGCCGCTCGTGATATCTATGTCGAATACCAGCAAAATAGTCGTGATGACCCTGCTCTCCCTCGCCTGCTGGCGCTCATTGGCCATATGCCGCTTGCCATCAAGCTATTAGCCAGGCTTTCGACAGTAACAGGTCTCTCGGCGGAGCAGCTTATCGAGGGGTACAACAAAGAGGGCACTCGGATGTTGGGGCAGGGCCCCGATGCCGAGAATAACATTGATATTTGTATGAGCCTATCGGTCTACAGCTCCCGCATGAAGGCTCATCCAAATGCTTTCACCCTTCTCTGTATGCTTTCTATGCTCCCAGTTGGCACATCATACCAGACGCTTTCACGATGGTGGGCCAAAGGCATGCCGAATCTGGCAGGTATGCTGGATGTACTTAGGAGCACGTCCCTGGTCGAGGCAACAGGGACCACATTCTTTGTTCTCCCTGTCATCCAACGCTATATCCGTCATCCATCTCGTTTCCTGGATTGGGTCCGTGTGTGCATGATAGAATCAGCCTGTTCCTTTCTGAAGGAACATCGCCCCAGCAGTTGCGCCAGATCCAAATCTATCATGAAGTCTCTGTCCTCAGAAAGCAACAATCTCGAGGCGGTGCTCCTGACGGCTACCGCAGATCCACGTATCATCCGATATGGACTCTTGCGATTGGCGCGATACCAGCGCCACCATCAACCACGACTAGATGTTATCGAGCATTCCCTCAAGCTTGCCAATGACATTGATGATAAAATTGTTCAAGCCGGTATACATTATTGGCATGGCCAGATTCTCTCCATTCTGGGTCACCGGGGCCGCGCCTTGCACGCCTACACACAAGCCCTCCCTCTATATCAATTTGTGTCTGATCGAAGGAGTTCTGTTAACTGCCGCCTAGCGCTTGCAAGGATGATGCGCCACATCCGTATGGAACCTTTCGCCGTACAGCAAGAAAATCTTGTTGCCGCACAGGGAGACTGTGACAGGATCGGCGACGATCGTCTTTCTGCACGCTGCCTCGTTCAGCGCGGAGCTTTGTACGCATTTTATGGTCGCCCGGTTCTTGCTCTGCAAATGCTGTTGCAAGCCGAGCCCATCCTTGCACTGGACTCTTATCGCCATTCATATTGCTCCCGGAAAATTTCACAGGCCTACATGTCCCTTGAAGACTACGACTCTGCACATCAATGGGCAACATCTGCCTTTGAAGAAATTGCTAACCTTGGTGCCGCTACAGCCTATGCCGCTGCTGCATCCAACCTCGGAAGGCTGTACCACAGGTTTGACAAATATGAAGAGGCTATCAGGTCCATGCGTCGGTGTCAGGAGATGTATGCCTCTTTAGGGCGGCCGCTACCTTCCTATTATCTGTTCATAATGGGCCTTGCGTTGGTGGGGGCAGAAAGAACCACGGATGGCCGCCGAGTACTTGATGAGGCGCTGCGGATGTTACCATCTGAGGAAGGCCGCAGTGATTATATTATATGCTGGCAATTCATCCTCCACCGCGCTGACAACCAGATGGTTGGTCCCACCCCTGACGAAATGGCCGCACTGCGTAGGCGGTATCCGGGCCCAACTATCATTGACACAATACTCTCACCTTCTTTCTCCATTCATTCGTTACCTACGCTGTTTCGATGTCTTTAGTAGGGCTTGCCCTTCCGCGTTCTGGATGTGTTATGATGTTGATAGATATACCATGCATTGAGCGATACCAACCTTCCAGTTCTGCAGGGGGAGTGCTGCTCAGTGTTCAAAATTTGACCATATGTGTGAAAGATTCAAGGAACGTGTACTGAACGTGAACCTGACTCTGCGCGTTGGTGTGGATACAAGATCCATCTCGTCGCGTGGGTGCCACATATTGAGCCCAAAGTACCGTGACAATTCGGTCATTTCGGCACCAATCCAAAATTCGCAGCCGTGCTACTAATACTTTACGATACTTTGTGTGATGTGCGTACCGTTCTCGGCGCAGTGCCCACATCCCATCATCACATGTATGTCGCCCTCCGCAATCACCCAGGAAGATACGGGATATGGTGGTACAGTCGAAGTTAACATTCAAGTTGAAATGTGCTGTTCGCAGGGGATGATCATGTATGATAATTATTTCTCTTTTCCCCCCTATATACCACCGAGCTTTGGTTTCAGTTACTCTGCCGAGAGAGGGCTACAAAGCCTGTCTAGAGAACAGAGATGGGTGGGTAGTATGACTTTCCTACTAGCGGATCGGATAAACTATCGGATGGATCGAGAAGCAGAGCACGGTTCAGTCTCGCGCAGGATGGATGCAGCCTGGGCATCCGCCAAAAGTCCACAGGCGTGTCCAGCCCCCACCCTGCTCCCCCCCCCCTGCTTGCAGACATATGTTTGCTCACACTTCAAAAGATTTTGAGTCGGTGGAAGCGTATTCGTGGGGATAACAGTGACTGGGTGGTCACTATGTTAGTTGTATAGCGTTGGTTGGGAAATATGAAGCTACATTTCTTGAAGATGGGTTTTAAGTGAATTTGAGGCGGGAGACAACAGGCGGGCAAGTGAGCGTGGTGTAGCTGCCAAATGGCTCACTGGTCGATGATTGATGATTTAGGTATTGACTGGGCGCCTTCAAACTTTATCTTTATAGCTCCAACTCCCGGGGCATGTATAAGAACGCGTCGCGTCCCGCATCCCTCTTGACTCCCAACCACCATCATCCCCGCATATATGATATCGCCCCGGTCTGCCACTGTCGGCATCATACCATTCCCTTCCCAGTATCATTCGCCTACCAAGTTGCGGTTTCATCCCACTCTTCGCTCGCCCTCCTGGTTCCTCGTTGCGTATTCGAGAACCTGATTGCCCATCTAAATCATTCTTCTCTCTAACAGTAAGTGATTCTTCACCGCCTTTCCGCGCCACCTTACTGATGCAACGCGCAGCATGGAAACACGACTTGAGATATCTGACTCTACGAGGACATCCTCCACACCACCTTTCCTTGTTTCACCCGTCTTGTGCCCACGGAACACAGTATTCCTCCTACTCCACACCATCATCATCGCCATCCTGTGCCACATGTGACACTAAGGAGCCGACGCCTACTCCGGATATTCGAACACTGGGCCATCAGTGGTTTGGGCGAGTCCTTGAAAGTGTTTTTAAAAGGTCACAAGGTTTGAAAGTCGTTTAACGTCGGTTAACAAGTTTAACACTTTGAAACAGGGGAACAGACCGAGTCGGAGCAGCTCTTTTTTGATCAAG
>JABCKT010006864.1:0-14638 GCA_018858115.1 Tephrocybe rancida | reverse complement strand
ATTTAAAGAAAAAAAAAAAAAAAAAAAAAAAAAAACCACTCACTGCCAGGAGGTGGCAGCAGGCGTCATGGGCATTCCAACATGGGAGCGGCCAGGGGTGCACCCTCACATTTCTCCCAAGGGGGTAATAACTATGAAAAAATTCCTAAGAACCTGCTCCCTGCTGCCTAGGTGGGCAGGCGATGGGGGCAGGCGGCGGTGGTCGGTGGTGTGTGTTGTTATTGTTGCAGTCCTAAAGAGAAAATCAGTAATATAAATGTGAAGAAAAAAAGAAAAAGAAAAAGCCGCCCCATTGCCCACTGCAGCAGGTGCTGGGCAGGTGTGCGGTGGGTGGGTGCATGGTGGGCGGCGAGCAGGTCTGCTCCCCATTGCCATGTTGTGTCATCGCGTCATTGCATTGTTGGTGTCCTAGTGTTGGTTGTCATGGTGACATGGCGGTCAGGCATGCACCGTTGGTCTCCTGGCAGTGGTCATCATGGTGATGTGGTGGTCAGGTATGTGCCGTCGTCCTCTCATTGGTTTCCTGGTGGCAGTTGGGGGTGTGCCATCATTGGATTGTCGGTCTCCTGGTGGTCCTGCTGGTGGTGGTTGTCATGGTGATGTGGCAGTTGGGGGTGCATGGTGGGCCGTCATCACATTATTGGTCTCCTGGCGGTGGTGGTTGTCAGGGGTGTGCCGTTGTTGCGTCGCTGGTCTCCTGGTGGCAGTTGTCATGGTGATGTGGCAGTCAGAGGTGTGCCATTGTTGCGTTGTTGGTGACAGGTGGTGGGGGTTGTGGGTCGTTGGTGATGTGGTGGGCTGCGAGGTGTCTGGTGGTTAGGTTAGTGGGGGTGGGGGTGTTGACGGCCCACCTTGTGGCTCTCCCCCACCCAGGGTCTGCCCTTCCCAGCCTTTTTTGGCCCCTGTTGCCCCTCCTATCCTTCTCAGGGTCGCTCATGGTCACCATGACGTGTTGGGCTGGCAGTGGACACAAGGCAGCGGTGGGGAGGGTTGAGTAGCGGTTAGAGGATGGAGCAATGGTGGTGGTGGGAATGGAAGAGATGAAACAAACAAATTTGATCACTGACAAACAAATTTGTTTGTTGATGGTGGCTGTGGGGTCACAAGGTCATGAGTTGGAGTTTAGTTGTCTGCACCCCCCCAATGGACAGCTGGTGCAGTGGATAATTGTGCTAACCTGCTGCTTAGTCATCATATCTGAGAGGCTCAGTGTTTGATTCTCAGTTGTTTCCAATATATAATTGAAGATGACAGAGTCCTAGGACTCCTAGGACTCTGATCAGAAAAAATTGATCATACTCCAATTGGAGTCCCAGTCCAATCTGATGTCTGATCGGACTTTTGTGGCTGTACATCAGACTCGGACTGGAAAAATCAATGGATTCTCTTGTATAGAGTCCTATTTGGTTGTCCAATCGGAGTCCTAGGACTCCTAGGAGTCTGATTGGACTCCAATAGGAATTGGTGGGGGAGTGTAAAGACCTCCATTCTGCTAATTTTCACAAGTATGCACTTCAGTATCGATCAGTGATCAAAGTGGTCAGGGTCACTTTCAGCATCACTAATCAGGTGATTTAACATTTTGGAAACTGTTAGATTACTAATTATGTAATGTCCAAATATATACATATACTGCCACATAACAATTTTCAATTCCCTTGTAAACTTCAACCAATTAATCTTCTGCATATTTCAGTTCTTCTGTGCCAGCCTCCTTAGTCAAATTCTGAGTCTATTCCTATCAAATCCCTGTACTTTACAGTCCCCCCCCCTGTCCGGTCGGAGTCCGGGTGGACTGACCAGACTCTGGTGGGCTCTGGGTGGGCTCTGGGCGGACTCCGCCTGGACAGAAATGAGTCCAGTGGAGTCCACCTGGAGTCCGGGCGGACTCCAACTGGATAAATGACTTGTTCAAATTTTGAAAATGTGCACAGGGGACAGAAGTTTACCATTTAAAATTATCTTATATTAATAATAATAATTGACCCCATTAGCCAACATGGGCATGTTGACATGGCGGTGCTCTCAGTTCATCACAATAGATTATATAATTTATATTTTGCATTTTAATACATAATTTAAATAAAAGCTAAAATATAATTAATAAGTAAAAAAAAAAAACCGCAGAGAGGCGGCAGGCAGTGGGCGGTGGAACCTGGGTGGGGGCGGGCAGTGAGCAGCAGTGGGTGGGGACGTGTCGGGGGTTTGGGGCGCACCGGCGTGGTGGCAGTCCTGATTCTGGGGGTGGGTGGTGGCATCGTTCGGGTGGGGTGGTGGGTGAGCATGCATCGGGGGTTTGGGGCGTGCTGACGTGGTGGCGGTCCTGGTGGTCGGGTTCAGGGTGTGCGCTGACGTGGTCACATGCATGTGCTGGGGTTGCGCCGTGCATGCCCGCGTTGCTGGGGTGTGGGCTGGTGTTGTTGCGGTTGTGTGTTGGTTGCAGGGTGTGCTGGTGTTGCTGCAGGGGTGCGTGCGCTGCTCCGTTGACGTGGAGGTGTTTGGGGGTGTGGGTTGGCGCGTTCGGGGGTGGTGCGCGCTGACAAAAATTAATAAGTTATATAAATTAAGAAAACAAAAAAAAACTCGCTGCCCGCTGCACAGGGCGAGCAGACAGCAGGTGATGGTCAAGGTGAGCAGGCAGTGGGCAGGTGTGCATGCATGTTGCTGTCGCGTCGCGTCCACATGTCAGGCTTGGGATTTGGGGCAATTTGAGGCGCGTGACATGGCAGCATTTGTAGTTCCCGGGGGTCGTGCTAGTGTCGTTCCGGGGTTCAGTGGGTCCGGTGTGTGTGGGTCATGTTTGGGGTCGAGGGCATGGGGCCAGCGTGCATCGCTCATGGGTCTGGGGTTGTGCGCCGTTGTTCCTGGGGTGCATGTTGGCATTCTCCTGGGTGTCCGCGCTGTTCCAGGTGTGCCCGCACTGTTCTGGTGTTGTCCTGCGGCTGCTCTGGGGCTTGTGGGTGACATGGCAGGCATCAGTCTTGCTGCTGGGGCTTTTCTGTGGGGTGTTGGTGTGGTGGCCGTTGACGACGCACCTTGGGGCTCTCCCCCACCTGGGGTCTGCCCAGCCTCCCCTCTCTTGTCCCTCCTGTCGTGCTTGGGGTCGTTGTGGGGTGCCATGACATGTTGCGGCAGTGGTGAGGAGGGTTGGGCGGTGGGTGGGAGTGATGGTGGTGGTGGTGGGAGAGAAAGAAAGCAACAAATAAATTTGATCACTGACGAACATATTTGTCAGCAATCAAATTTATTTGTTGCCGGTGGCTGGCATGGGCCAGCTGAATAATAAGTTCGAGTGTGGGTAGTGTACCCACAACGGACTGCTGGCGTAGTAGTTAGATTGTCTGTTCTGTATGCTTACTAAGCTTCACGGAGCCCTTGGTTCAACTCTCGATGATGAAGTGTTCTTTTATTTATTATAATAAATAAGGAATTTCAGTCTCATTAAGCACTGGGGCGCCTTGTCCGCTCTTGTCTGCTCTTGTCCACTGGACTCCGCCTGGACTGTGGTCCAGGTGGAGTGCGCAGAGTCCATTCAGTCCACCCAGAGTCCAGTGGACTCCACCTGGACTTGAACCGGACTCGGACTGGATTAGAACAGCCAAATTTCAGAATTTGGCTGGGGTCATTGTCTGGGTGGAGTCCACCCGGAGTCCACCGGATTCTGGTCAGTCCACCTGGACTCCACCCGAACTCCACCTGGAAAAGGGGGGGGAGTGTAAAGTGCTCTCAAATCCATTCTAACAGGTTATGAGCCTCACACTTTAAACCACAAATTCAACAACTTCTTTCAATTCTATGCCTCCCTCCACTGAGATCAATGCTCTCTTATCCAGAGTGCCTATGCTTGACGACACTAACTATGTTAGCTGGTCCAAGAAAATAGCAATGGTATTTGTCAGCTATGGGATTGAAGGTATTGACTCCAGTGATGCCCCTACCGAAACTGCTGCCCTGAAGGAGCGGTCAACACTTGATCGCCGACTTGTGACTATCATCTCTACTAAGGTCTCTGATCTCTACCTGTATCTGGTTGAGGATCTGAGATCAGCTAAATCTGCATGGAATGCATTATCCAAACACTTCAACTGGTCTACTATTGGTTGCCGCATTGCTGCTTGCTCAGAACCCTACTCTATTATTCATAACCCTGACCAACCTATAGAATTCTATCTTAATGCTCTTCAGAAATGTTGTTCAAAGCTTGAAGCTTTAAATGTCAAAGTTGAGGACCAAGAATTCAAAGTCAAAGACCTCCTCATCATGCATCTTGATCCATCATTTAACCACATCTGTCTCAACATTCTTGCTCTCACTGATGAACCAACCCTGGACAGCATCAAATTGATGCTCATCTCATCTACAGGCATTGATCAGCATGCGATTAAGACAGAACCAATGGATATTGTCATGGCTGCCAGGGGCAGACATCATACTCATGAAGATGGAGGTTCTTCAGCTCCTAGAACTGGCACAATGGACTCTGCAGGATTTATATGGTGCAACCAGCCCACTGATGACTGATCATGTTGCTGCAAAGTGCATGAGAAGCATGCCTCAACATGTCAAAGACCACATTACCCAATCATCCTCCCCCCCTAGTGTGGTACATGCACACAGTTCACATGCACATTTTAATCATTCCTATTCATGCCACACTGCTCTTTTGGCTTCACATGTATACCCTTCAGGTATAGCTGCTCATGGCCCACCCAGTTCTTCACCCTCACCTATCTCTCAATCATCATCTCAGGCCTCTTTTGATGGAGAAGTACCCCCTTGGTCACTTCCACCACTAGCAACCTAACCAATTCTTCAAATTGGGTGAGAATTCATTGTCTCTCCCATTAAATCTGCCTAGTGTTCTGAGGTCCAGTTTCAGCGATCAGAAAAGACCACAACCCAACTGGACTGCAACTGCAAAAGACCAGACTTCAAGTTGCAGTTGCTAGGATTTTGATGGATTTTGCAACTGCCTCCGACCAGTTGCAACCGGTCACAACCGTTGTGTGTATGACAAAAACAATCCAGGTTGCAGTCAACTTGTGTACTCCCCACTGCTTTAAGCATATCTCTGCCAGTTCTTGCCCGATTTGAAACATGCCAGGCTGCAAATGAAGGTAAGGAGTATATCTACACACTACAATACTGCAAGCTATGTATATCACCCCTGTTGTGACCAATCACAACTAGAAAAAGACTGTTCACAACCTGGTCATGTTGCAACTGGTTGCAACCAGTCTTTTGGATTCTGCAACTGCTAGAGACTGGTTGCTACCGGTTGCAGTTGCAGTTGCTACATTTGGGCATCCCCAGCAACCGGTTGTGGTTGCAGTTGCTGAAAAAACAGGCAAAAGACTGGACCCAACATGACTTTAAAACACTAAATCTGCCACTTTCATTTCAACTATGTCTTCTGCAACCAACTTTCATTCTCCCTCTACACACTCTCATCATTGTAAACCATCTCTCTGATGAAGCTCCTCATTACCAGTCCTTTCCTGTTGCTCTAATGAGCTAGTAAGTTTTGGAACTCTTTCACGCTGTATGTAACAACGCGGAATCAAACTTGCAACTCAGTAGACCTGAATTCAGGGCTTCATAAAATCTCTTAGTTAAACGTAGACACGTCTAGACACAATTTAAATAGAACTTTATATTGATTTTTATATTATGGGGTGATCCAAGTCTGTCTCAAACTCAAATGCATGGCTTGTTGGTATGTATCAGCTTTTATATAAGACTAATCCCAAGATGTCCAACTGTAGAGACCTAAGCTATTCACTTGCTGGGAAAGCTGATTCTCATCCAAAGGTAATCTAAATCTTTCTATCTACTTTATTACAGCTTTTATAGTCTACCCCCTGCACACAGACCATCTTATTTTCCTGAGGATTCATGTGATATGTACCCGTTTTTCCTGTATTCCATTCTTACAGCTTGGGAACTGCAATTCAATTCTATCATTGGCAGCAGGTGTGGGTAAAACACTTTGTCCATAAGTGCTCCATCAGAGTATTCCCTCATCACACTTAGGCTGAGAGTCCTGGAACTATCTGGCATACTGTAGGATGTACCAGACAGCATCTGTGTACAACCAAACAAGGGAGGGAAACATCTCTCATTACCCCTCAGATACATTTGTCAGGGATACACCTTTATATGGAAGCCATCGCAGCAACATGTTGCATTGCTGCAAGTCTGTTCTTATTCATGCTTTCTCTGTTACTGGTTCTCCTTCAATCTTCGTGTTTAATGGGGAGGTATGTGTGCCTACAGTTTTTGGCAATGCCTACAGGTTTTGACGTGATCATGATGTGTGTATATGACATAAGTCGTATCATCTCCCCCCAACCTAAATATTGACTGTCCCCAGTCACAGATCCTGCTTGAACAAAACCATCATCATATGCTTATGGCCCCTCAATGCACAGTCCCTCGGCATCAGCTCCAGACCTCCACTCTTGACTGTGATGCCATAGTCTCAAACCTGAGTCAGGCCTCAATTGTCAAAAACTTTTTCTGTGTCATCCCCGTCCTGAGTCACCCCATCAATGTCATTGATTGTTTTTTGTATTGCAATACCCTCAATCCCATCCGTTTCTCACTCCACCCATCTTTTTACAAAAGCACAACTCCTGTGGCCTTCTCCTCATCGCATTTACCACTGTCATTTCTAGCTATGCCTTCTTATGCACCCACCAGCCCCAAGAAAACCTCTCCTCCCACTCCTCCTCCTCTCAAGCACAATGTTCATGGGCCTCTCCAAAAGGGCATCACCCACAAGGATGATGTTATCAATCTCATCTGGCACCTCCCTTCCTCTGCCAGCAGCTTAATCAACGCTTGCAATGAGGTGCACAATGAAGGTATCCCTTGTTGTGTGGCCATGTTCATGTCCTCGTTGCCTGATGTGGTGCACGCTCCTTCGACCTAATGTTCCTTCTGTTATTAACCCCAGTTACTACCTTTTTTAGACCCTGGACCCTATCTGTCTTGGACATCTTGCTGATCAGAACAGTCTCACTGAGACTGTTGAAGAGGTCCTCAGTGTTGCCAACCATTCCTTCGTGGATATGAGCCCCGTCTTCAAGAGTTGGTGCATTCTGGGCGATGGTCTCTCCAAGATCACTATAGACTGTTGTCACACCTAGGCTGCCCTCAATCGTGCTGAAGCTCAGGCCAAGCGCAACAAACCCTGCCGCCACTGTCTGGATAGTGATGGGGATATCAAGATGAGTACCAGCCCTCCAGTTCATGCATGCACCTAAGTGGAAGGCTAATGGAGTGAGTGTTTATTTTATTCGCCTCCTCTCTCTTGCTCATCTTGGAGCGCAGAGCACATTGACTGCCTCTCTGCCACTGTTGTGGAACTTGAGGCAGTGCCTGAGGAGAACCTCAATCTCAAGAAGATGAAAATTGGACCCTCCATCTGTATGTTATGTTTCTTTTCCACAGTATAATCTCCATTCATATATCCCATTACTTCACTTAGCTTCCTTCGAATCTGGCGACATGGCAGCCCTTGCACTTGTCAAGGAGGTCGAGCGCACCAGCAATGTTATGGTTGAGGAACTTACCACCTACTCCAATATTCTCGCCACCACCGCTGTCTACCAGGTTTTTGAGCTCAACCTTGCCCATCAAATCTACAAGTGTGTCCTCAAGCGTTGGAGTGTCATGGAGCAACACTCCGCACATCCATGTGGTATTTGGTCATATTTGGCAAAGGCTTCTGGCACGTAGTCAGTAGCACCCGTTTCATGTAGACATCAGCATCACAACATGTTTGGTTCGCCGCACCACGTCTGCATTCCGTGTGTGCCTCTGGTTTGTGGCAGGATACGCCACTCCATCTGGTGACAACTGCTCAATTCTTCCTCACACACTGCAAGACTAGATCCACTTTCTCCTTTTTGCATCATTCTGCTGACACTGCTTCTGATTTACTAGACACACTGAGACACACCAGGACACATTCAGAAACAGATTCCAAACCATCATGGGAGGCCCAGGCAACAGCAAGAGCAAGCCTGCAAAGAAGAAGTCAAAGCCAGCACTGCCAGCAGCCACATCACCAGTGACAACAAGCTCAGCTAGCAGCTCCATGGCAAACACATGTTAGAACACACCAATAGCACCACCAGTCACTCCTACACCACAACCGACACAGCCTGCTCTGTTGCCAGCAGAATTTTCAAGCCTGATGGAAATGATTAATTCTGCCGAGCTTATAAGGAGGGATTATCACATGGAGGGAAGGGAGCTACAGAGGTTTATGAGGCAGGAGAGGACACAAAATTTCTTAAAAGGAAGGCAGCCAACACTGATATAGGATGGAGAGTGGTGAGAGATGAGGGGTTAGAAGAAGGATTTGACAAGGGGAAGGAGGCAGGATATAAGGAAGGGTGGTTTGCTGGAGTAGCAGAGAGGAAGGAGATGCAGACAGAAAAGGACTATTGTGACAACAGCACTCAGATGGCACTCATAACCACTTCTGTTGACATCATGGTTCAGACGACACCAACATCACACTTCTAACTCCCTCATATGCAGTCATTGACAACAGTATTCAAACCAATTCACTGACGTTAAGCTGGGTAGATAACACTGAGGAGCTTGTACTTGAGCTTGAGAAGCCAGTCACATCAACATCCATGCAGCTGACCCCATGCAACTTGTCATCACTTCAGACAGGATGCGCAAAACTGTTTGGGACCTTACACAGGCATACTCGACGATCACATAGGACTCATAGGGCAACACAAACTTCACATCAACATGCATTTACACCCCGCACAAATTACGACCAACTATCAATTGTTACACGACGCCATCCATCAGGAATATCACACAACAAACCTGTCCTTCTGGTCCAGTCATCACCATCACCACCAACCACTTCACATGTCAACCAAGTTCCTGTTCAGATGGATTAGGACCGTGATCCGCGTTTCCATGACCTCAGTAGGGCACTTCGGAGTTTGGGATGGATTCAGGCATGAGGCAGGATAGATTGGGTTCCTTTTTGGTTTATGCCAGTGGCGAGGACGCCGCTATGTTTGAGGGGACCACATGGAGTGTCACAGAGCAACACTCCGCACATCCATGTGGTATTTGGTCATGTTTGGCAGAGGCTTCCAGCACATAGTCAGTAGCACCCATTTTGTGTAGACATCAGCATCACAACATGTTTAATTCACCACACCACATCTACATTCCATGTGTGCCTCTGGTTTGTGGCAGGATACGCCACTCCAGCATCATGAGGCTGTTCTTTGGAAGCTCACAGTCTGTTCTATGGAGAACACAAGCATTCAGCTCAGCCACCTCAATGTTGCTAGCCGAATGTTCCTAAGTTACGGCTGTGGCAGACGAAGATATGCATGCATCTTTCCATCAATTATTCCCTGCCTAACTTATCTTCTCTCAGATGATTCCCAACTTTTCAGAGGGCACTGATGCCTTCGGGCCTTCTGATGAGATCGCTGTCACCATCACATCCACCCTGTAGATGTTTCCTTGTATTTTATTTTATTTGTTGTTGTAGTGCTGTTGGTATCACTCAAATATAGTCCTCTCCTCACTTGTTCATACCCTTCTTGAATAACCCAATCAACATAGCACTCTGTCAATGATTCCCTAACCCTAACCCTCCAATAAAAGTAGTTGATGTAAATGATCATAAAGGTTGTGGAGAAGAATATGAATAGTATGAACATAACCAGTGAACCTACTAAAGATGTGGCAACAGATAACATATTGCTATCACTGTAGTTGGCAGACATGATGGTTTGGTTCATGGTGGTTGATGGTAGTAAGGAAGAACTTGTTAGAGGAAGTTGTTCACATTCTATGTAAATTTTATTTTAGACAATAAGTATGGCCAGTGAATATTTGTCAGGTGGTGGTGTGTCATGTGATATTGATGTGTCACATCAGGTTTCTAAAGTATCTGTGTACTTGTTTAAGTTGAGGACATAGACATAAATAAATAGCAAGTAATGACAAAGTTGTGGATTATTAATAATTGTAGATAATGAATAGCTGAAATATAGATTATTAATGATTGTAGATAATGAATGGTTGAAATATATGTAGCTGAGTAACTAGAAATATGTGGGGAAAGACCAAAGGTCTTTCGACCCAAAACTCCTGCAGACTATTCTGGGATATCTCAGAAAAACGAACCAAGATTGGGCAGGTGGACCCAACAGCAAGCTTGGGGGTGATTCTGAAAATAGCCAAGCAAGTGCATCAAGCCAATTGAGAGGCTGGAAAGGACCAGAGGTGTGGAAAAAGAGTGACTGGTTGACAGAAAGTGGTTGAGTTGGGCAATGGTTGTGGTCTGTGGTGACAGTGCAAATGAGTGATGTAGTGAATCCATGCTGGTGTAATATTTGATATTATTAGACTTGAGCCACATCTTTTGATTGGTGGAAAAAAAATTTTATTGGTTTGTCACAGGGAGGAACTATTTTTTGTATTATTTTTGTGAATGACAGGAGCAAGTTGGTGTACCATGGCAGTATGATGGCTGAAGTAGGGGGTAGGATCCTGATGTTGCCTGTATTATACAGTCTAATAAAATATATATAAAAATATAATATAGAAAAAAAGTTAAATAGAGCTGAGGGTTGTGTGCTGAGTTTGAGGGCTACACTGGCCCTGGAGTCTTCAAGATGTAGGATTTTGGCGACTTCGATAAATTGGATGGTATCTTGTGCATTGGATTGCTATGTTGATTGTTATGGTATTGATTGGGAAGGATGAGACAAGATTCCCACTACATGCAGGAAGCTTGCAGACACATGGGGTGAGAGGATTTCCTGATAAATAGCCAGTATGGAGCTGCATGGATGAATATTAGCAGTACACTAATACATTCTTCTGTTAAATCTATAGGTGTTTTTTGTTCTATTGTCGCTATTTCGGCCCTCAACCCCCCAAACCCACCCTCCTCTGCATTTGACACGATGTGAGACAGCCTCTGGGGTGCATTGATACTGAGGGACAACCAAGGGACCCGGATAGCGGGATGCCTGCATGGTGCATGGCCTACATCTCATACCATGTGGCCCTCTCTCTGACTGTGAGCAGAACCTCTCCCTAGGTCCCTCTACTGCCCTCTGCGATCACAGCACGACCACGGCCCACTGAAATACCTCAATGCCTGAGCTCTACCCCAAGGAGCACAACATGAATGTTGGACTCTTTTCCGGTGGTCCCACCTCACTTTGCAACGTTGATGGTGCCTCGCCCCTTCTGGTAAGTCTCTCTAACCCCGCCCTATCCTAGCCCCATCTGCCTCCGCTGCTATACAGCCGGAGTCAAAATGGTGTTCCAGCTCTCTCTAGCAAGAGAGAGAGAGAGAGAGAGGCTGAGACCGAGATGAGAGGGAGACGAGAGGGAGGGGTGAGAGGGAGGGACGAGAGAGGGGAGATAAAAGACGAGACAAGGAGGGGGGTGAAAGGGGAGGGGCAGGACAAGGAGGGACAGGACAAGGCAAGGCGAGACGAGAGATGAGGGAGAGAAGCATGAGACAAGGGAGGAGTGAGAGAGGAGGGACAGGACGAAGAGGGGCAAGACAAAGTGATGTGAGACGGGAGGCAAGGGAGAGAAGGAGACAAGGGAGGGGTGAGAGAGGAGGGACAGGACAAAGAGGGGCAAGACAAGGTGATGCAAGACAAGGTGACGCAAGACAGGAGACAAGGGAGAGAAGAACAAAACGAGGGAGGGGCGAGAGGGGAGGGACAGGACAAAGAGAGGCAAGACAAGGTGACATGAGACAAGGTGACGTGAGACAGGAGACGAGGGAGAGAAGAACGAGATGAGGGAGGGGCAAGAGGGGAGGGACAGGACAAAGAGGGGCAAGACAAGGTGACACAAGACAGGAGACGAGGGAGAGAAGAACAAGACGAGGGAGGGGCAAGAGGGGAGAGACAGGACAAAGAGGGGCAAGACAAGGTGACGCGAGACAAGGTGACGCGAGACAGGAGATGAGGGAGAGAAGAACGAGACAAGGGAGGGGCGAGAGGAGACGGATGGAACGAGAGGGACAGGATGAGGCGAGAGAGATGGAACAAGATGAGGACGAAACAAGAGACCGGTGAGACCGGTGAGACAAGAGGGGTGAGAGAGGCGAGGACCAGGAAGGGACCTAACGAGATGAGTTGGATAGGACAAGGGAGGGACTGGACGAGGGAGGTGAGAGACGAGACGAGGCGAGAGAGGCGAGGGGACCCGACAAGATGAGTGGGATGGCAAGAAAGAGGGATGAGACAAGGAAGGATGAGATGAAGAGGGGGAAACGAGACAAGGGAGGGACGTGACGAAACAAGGGAGGGACACGACGAAACAAGGGAGAGACACGACGAAACAAGGGAGGGACACGACGAAACAAGGGAGAGACACGACGAAACAAGGGAGGGACGCAACAAAACAAGGGAGGGATGCAACGCAATGAGAAGAAAAAAGAGATGAGACAAGCGGGAAGCATAGCGAGTGCAGAGGGCGCACCATGTATAATATATGTTTTTCAAATCTATTTTAATTGAATATTATTGTACCCCATCTGCTATATAAAATGAAAGGCCCCATGCATTTTCACTGACTTTGTCAGACAGAGAGAGAGTAACAAGAGTGGCTAGCACAATATAAGTTCAGTATGAAGACAACTATGTAGAGTACATAACATCTAATTTGACTTCAACATGGTAAAAAAATAAGCTGTGAGCTCTAATTTGTCTTAATAGCTCTCTAACACCTATATGTACCATATAATTTTAATTAACCTCATTTGTTCGAGCTTGAGTATGTCGCCAACAACGACGCCATGGCGGTTTTCTGGGTATTTCCATTTATGGACAATTTTCAATGACTTCACTTCTACACCTTTTATTCAAAAAATTTAAGTTGTATAATACTTATATTTCATGCTGTAACACTATCCATAATTGTCAATATATTGACTGATTATTCAATGGGCAGCTCTTGGGAACGTTGTTGACAATGATGAACAGCTGTGTGAACAAACCTGGCAGGCACCAAATTGTTGTTCAACGTCTGTTTTGGGCATCGAACCATGCCTCCTTTCACCACTGTTGTCATCCTCTTCTCGCTACACCTTTCTTTTCACCCCCAGGTAAGCTATACACTGTTTCTCCTCATCTCCTATAGGTAAACATTATACTAATATGATTTTCTCATTTTCTAACAGACAGTATTTGTAAAGTTGTCATATTTTAACTTGACGACACGATTGAGTGCTCTCCTCCACTCTCGGAGCGATGTGAGACAGCCAGGGAGGTGGGATGATGTCAAGGTAAGGAGATGAGACCCAGATAGCGGAATGCCCACATGGTGTGTGTCTGCGATGGCATGTCCGAACCCTACTGACTGCACTCAACTTTCCTACAGCAACCCCCGCACCCACTCCCTATACCATAATGCTACCCGCACCACCCACCGACCCCTGACTGCTACCACCTTTCCCTACCACCTTTCCCCTTCCCTGAGTACTCAAGCCCAGGAATATGGATGGGGGGATTGGTGCCTGCCCACAATTTACCTCCACCCCAATACACCAGTGCCCCGCTCTGCAAACCCAATCCACCATGTCGCACGACTGCCACACCCACCTTCTGCCCATGGAGACGCTAAGGTCATAGCCACAACCCTGCCACGTCACCTACCTGCACGAGCCAACTGTGACGAGCCCACTGCGAGCCCACCATGTCACCCACCCAGCACCCAGCGGTTGCAGCCGCTACTCTTGCCACGTCATGCACTGAACAACGAGCCCACTGCAAGCCCGAGCCCACCGGAGCCCAAGCCCACTGCCAGCCCACCATGAGCCCACCACGAGCTCACAGCGAGCCCACCGCAACCCCAAGCTCACCACAAGCCCAAGCCCACCACTACTCCAAGCTCACCACAAGCCCACGGCAAGCCCTGAGCCCACCATGAGCCCGACACATCGCCCACCCAGCACCCAGAACACGAGCACATCACCCGCCCAGAACCCAGAGCACAAGCACGAGCCCACTGCGAGCCCACTGCCCACCATGTCACCCAGTCACACCGAACCACGAGCCTGCCGTGAGCGCAAGCCCACCACGAGCCCAAGCTCACAGCAAGCCCTCTGTGAGCCCAATGCGAGCCCTGAGCCCATCATGTCACCCACTCAGCACCCAGCACACCAAACCATGAGCCCACTGCAAGCGCGAGCCCATGACTGAACCAGCACCCAGAACGCGAGCACGACCCCCCCAGAACGCGAGCACGACCCCCCAGTGAGCCATAACCCCACCACGACTCCACCATGTCACCCACCCAACACCCAGAACGCAAGCGCGAGCCCACTGCAAGCTCCGAGCCCACCACATCACCCACCCAACACCTGGCACCCAGAATGCGAGTGTGAGCCCACCAGGTCACCCACCCAGCACCCAGAACGCGACAAGCCCAAGTACACACAATGTTGACCAAGAGGTTGTGTGTTCAATTCTTGCTAGTGGTGAACATTATTTGTCTCAGTAATCACAGCCCCCAAATTACGGCGGTGATGAGTTCCTCCTCGTTCTGAGCCGGAATTTTAGCGGTCTGCTAATTTTCGCAGATATGTTCTTTAATATCGATA
>JABCKT010006863.1:0-12810 GCA_018858115.1 Tephrocybe rancida | reverse complement strand
CGATGTGGGTTACCAACTCCGACAGTTTACTCGACGGGCCGGACCTACCACAAGTTCCCACTGCCGCTGCTCCTGACAATCGGAGGCTTTGGACAAGTCAACTGATTTCTAGCATTATGGTCCATATGAGCACACCTCCATAGCAAATTGTCTAAGGGTGTACGGTACATGCACATCGTAAGTTAATCAAACGCCTAGTAGTTGGAGAATCCCCGCGTTCGAAAGGTCATCGGCACGCAACGATGCCTCGTGAAGAACTGGAATATCCGTATCATACCAGGCAAGGGTAAAATTGGCCAGCTTCGATTCGATCCTCAATTTCGCGGCTGACGCATAGATGAGCGCTTTCTCTTGTCGGACGATTTTCCTCAACTTCGAATGTCGCAAATATGAGTGACGCTGCATGATCAACATCGGCGGTCAGTGTCAAAGGAATCAAGGCTACCCGGCACGCTTACCTCGGAAGGCGACCTGCGCCGCACCTTTTGTTGTGTTCTCAGAAAGCGATAGGCAACCTCATCGTATTTCTGCGTTGCCTTCTTGTACTCTTCGATCAGTGCGCGGTAGTTGATGTTCTCTGTCGAGTTTCCGCTGTGGTATCGAAGGTGATGCTGGCAATTTGACGATGTGAGCTTATGTAGTATTTCAAGTCAAGTTAGCTGGCAAACACACCAGGGGAACATCGACTGATACTTCTGGTCCCTCAAGACCCCAGACAGTGTACAGAAAACAGGTTTCTTTGTCAATTTTCTTGGAAGCCATCGAACGCTTGCGCTTGAGTTCAGCAGGTGGCTCCGAGTCAATGTCGGAACTGGAAGGGGATTCTGGAGCACTGGCATGCAATGCATTGACACCATGGCGCGAAGAGGAGGTGGGCAGAACTTGCTGATACCGTGACGAAGATGAGGAAGACATGTTAGTTTGTGTCGGGAGGTTCAAGTTTGTGACTTGTATGTTCAAATGTTTACCTAATAGTGATATAGTTAGTACTACTCCGAAACTCCGAGAAGTTAGTACAAGTAGTAGCCTCTCTGACCACTGGCCGCAGTGAACGATAAGGATACCCCATAACACTACCCGAAGCGCCTGCGCCCACCACCACCCCAAGTCAGTCCGCAAGTGTGTAATTGAAGCTATCGAACACTACACCCTAGTAGCAAGATCATTTTGTGACTTGTCCTGGTCACCTGAGGCTCCCGAAAAAAAGGTTCCAAGCTCCAACCCAACTCGACGAGATCATCATCCTCCATTAGCCTGAGCCTGAGAGGCCGCGATCGCCGCTTCTGCAGCCATCTGTCGAATTCGATCCAGGGGGCTTCCTTGCACAGGTATCAGAGTAGCCTCGGGTATGTGATGAGGAAATATTTTCCTGCCGGGAAAGTATAAAGTAAGCTTCTTTCGAAATTGCCACGAAGTGGTACATACGTATTCCACCACTTGAGGAGATCGTTGACTCGAGGGTTGTGAGTAGGATCCTCCAAGGTATCAAGAAGGCTGGTGTAGAAGTTCTCAGAGTCGGTGACTTTGTCGCTCCTTGACCACTGAGACGCGGATGACAACGCAAAGCGAACCTGGGTATCTGGTTAAATTTGTCATGGTAGTGGCACAGCTTGGAGCTAGAAATGCAATATCATAAACTCGACGTACCTGGGTGGCGATGTAGACAATGGAGGCCTTGGTAACTTTACTCATTCCATGGATCCTCGCATTACCCGACTTTGTGGTAACAACTCCGTCGACCAGATCTGCAGAGCTGGGGGAGATAAAGACGTGTTTGAACGCCTATGTGAAGACCCCGCGTGAGCATGCTCACTACTTGGTCTAAACGGACTGCTCAAATCACCTTGACAAGTAGATTGCTCCGCAGCAGGCCCTTCCATGGATCATTAGCGTCGAAGACAGACTCGGCATATATGAAAATGGGCCAGTGATGACCGGCTACGATCTTCTCGCCACTTTCCAGCTTGCGTTTGATCCTGGTAAAAAAGAGTTACTCCTCATTTCGAAACTTATATGTAGACAATTTACTCTTCGTTGCTCCAGTCAAGTCCTCCAGGACAGAGCAACCCACCGGTAACTTCATGGTGAAATCCGCGGGCCGTTTTGTTGCGGCGATGGAGCGCTGGAGTAAGATGTCCATCCGGTGGTGTGATCCAGTCGATGACGGCTGGTTTCATCCCCTTCGTGTCATCAGCTCGTGCGCCACTTGCACCCTTCTGGATCTAAAATCGGAAACAGTTAGCTCATCCCAGCACTGCCTTGTCTTAGGTTTTGAAAGAAATAGCTCACAAGGTCGGCGATCAGCTGTACCTCGTCCCCTGTTTGACACTCTGACAGACGCTGCTCCAACCCTTTACAGATATCCAGGAGAGATCGATACACTGCATACTCCTGGCGAGCCCTGTTGGGAAATGGTCGGTTAACTCAAGAGACGGTGTGCGCCGAGATGAACGATGTACCTAGCAGTCCAATGTTCAGGTAATGTGGATTCATCGCCTTCCGTTCGGTGAGCTTCTAGCTCTTCCGTGCGCTTGAAACCTTGCGAGAGGAGATATCCCAGATCTGCGAAGGCATAGATTGTCCTGGTAAAATGGCGGCCTGACTGTGTCAAAGGGTCGGTCTTCGCCCTGAAGCAATACAGAGTAAGGATCGTGCCTCCGGGTAAACCCTCGACGGGAAAATTCAATTCGCTTACATTTTCTTCCGTGGCCCAACATGAAGACTCGGCGCGTCCGCGTCGTCGTAGCCTGAGTTTCGGTAACGCGTCCCCAAGACGGAGGAGGTATTCACCATGATCAATTCAAATTCTAGACTCTGTAGTGGTCGTGGCTGTGGACTTTGATGGTGAGCCGCCGCGGAGGGAACGGTGCCAACGCTAATCTCGGGCTCACAGTAGGGGAGGATGTGCTTCAGAGGAAACCGCACTGGTCAAGAAGTGAATTCAGCCTGAGTTTGAACTTGTTGGCGGAATGATTCGGAAGACCTGACGAACCTTTTATACAAGTGCATCAAAATTCCGCTCCGACGAGACGGTGGCGTTCCTCCTCGAACTTATCGGTCACAACAAGTTTGTCACGGTCAAGCCGGACCGTCACTCCCAGTGGCGTCCACACAAGTGCATCCGGCCCGACGGTGAACTCCGAGGACGAAGAGTCGCCGCTGAATACCATGGACTCAGCAGCATCATCACTGACTCCATATCAAGACTGAACAGTTGCATTTGAATAGCTCATGTTCTTCAAAGCTGCCTCAACGTCTGATAGTAGGGAGCTTGCAGACCAAGGGGACAGTAGCAATCACCAGGAGGAGGCTCAGACCAGTGTCACTGCCGCTATCCCACCCGTGAAACTTCAAATCGATCACCGCTGGCATGTCCTAGGACCGTCGTCACACGACCGTGACGCCCACCAATGGGAGCAGGCTCAGGATGAAGTTGGAAAGCCACCCCGACCGAGCTTTGGCTCTCCTGTATCATCCTCCCGACTTCATAGCCTCTCTGAACTCAAACGTGGTGACAAGTGCGACCCTCTTGGTGACAGGAAGTGGCAATTTCGCGAGCAGCGCAAACGGGATCTCAAAGGTATGTGTGCTAGTGAATACCCCGATACTGCCGCCTAACCTCAATTCCTTTCAACAGAAATGAGCGAAGACGACTCCGACGGGTACGACACGGAAGTTGTAGACGAAGAAGAAATTAGCAAATGGAAGCGCCGTAAACTTGAAGTTCGGACTGAAACGACCCCGCCGCTGGCACAAGGCGTTCCAAGGGGTCAAATCGAGGCTTCAGACAAGCCGAGCCTATCACAGGCTCCAATCCTCGACCTGACCCGTCGTCGTATACGCTGTCGCCCATGTCCCCGTTATCTTCACCGCTGTTACGCGATTGCCGATCTTGAAGAGACGGATGATTCAACCTAGAATAGAAAAATCTATTATCTCATGACGCTTTGAAATATACGTTATAAATCATGCAATTGGCAACAATCAAGTTTGGCATGGAAAGGAGGTCGCTAATAATGCACTTCGTCATCGTCAAAGCCGCCATACATGTCCGTGAAGTCTTCATCATAGCCATAATATGTGTCAGGGCCGTCGCTTTCCTCTGTCTCATCTGAATCAGAGTAATCAGAGTCTGACTCATCGTCGCTGCTAAAATGAGGTGACGCATCAGATGTGGTTGAGGTGATTGGTTCGATATTGCCACTAAGCGCGTCGTGTCGTCAGTAAGTGGCGTCAGCCTTTTGAATTGAGAGCCTGCAGTGGCTGTCGCACCTGCTGGAGTCCGCATCCAACGAATCCAAGGCGCCTGGCTCCAATGTACCGTGGTTCTCGGACCGTCCCGAGTAAGTTGATGAATGTCCAACTCCCAGGCCCCAATGGAATCGCATTACCATGTCGCGATCCACAAAGCTATGCACAACGGACACGAAGTATGATTGAGCCCGAGAAGCGTTATAAACCCCAGTTGCACACATACCGATTTACGATGTATCTGTTCCAGTCATTCTTATCCTGTGCAATGCCCGACAGGCCTGTTCCATCAATGTGGCGCAAAAGACAGTGAAACTTGGGGATGATATGGCAACCGCGGATGACATCAGCAGGATCCACAAAACCAAAGGCGGTCTTATTTGCCACGGAAGGAAATGTTAGCTGCTCGAGACCAAGGTGAAGTTCTGACCATCCAGCAGAGGCTGGGTGATCGTAGCCCTCCGCTATTTCAAACCACCTCACCCATAGGAAGTCCAGGCGATGGCTCGTATAAAGATCCCGGTTGGCCGGACCATGATAGATGGCGTTAACATGGTAAATGCCTAGGACACGTGCATATTGAAATTCATGTTTGTCGGGCGTCCAAGGCTGTCGAAGGAGGATTATGTCGCGGTGGTCTGTACGAGGGTTAAGGACGTCCTGCAATCTCCGTACATCATACGTCGTGTAATTGATCCTCAAGACATTATGCTGATACAGCGCATCATTCTTGAAGAACATACGTTCGCGGTCGGGAGACCTCGGGTCGGCGGAGGCCTCGGAATCATTGTTGGAGATCTTGAGTAGTACTTTCAAGCGCGGAAGTAAATGGGCCTGTAGATTCACATAAAAGTCCTAAGCAGATCACCATATGATTGTCAGCCCTTGCAACATGTGAAGGTAGAACGAACGCACATTGATGGCGGGGTCTCCCGCGTTCTCTTGGATAAAGACGCGGATGTCCTTCCTGATGTGTTGTGAAGCACCAACATGGTAACGGAGTGCTGGGTCGGAAGGCTCGGAAGCAGACTCGGACTCCAGCGTCATTTCATGTGGTGCGACTGCCCCCAAATTGCTTTCAGGCGCCAGAATAGCCTGTCCTATGCGGTGCAGACGCGCCTGCTTTCGCTCGATCTGAGCCAGTTGTCGTTGAAAGTGCTTCTTCGATGTCCGTTTATAATTGCTCTTCGGGAGGCGGTGTTCCAATTCGCCCTGTAAATCTGTGTGAGTTATGCGACAATGGACGACTGTGGTACTAGGACTGACCGTCTCGGTAGAATAAGAATCAGTGGTTCCAAAGGTCTTGATTGCGGAGACGTAGTCACCCATTGAATGTATTTTATAAGTGTTGAGATTGAAGGTCTTCTCCTTCCGAAGCGCCTTTGATCCCTTATTTTGTCCCTATGTTGAAGGTAAGCGTGTCGCAGCAGCGTCTCAGGGAAAAATTACCAATGTAGCTGCGGGGGCCTCTCGCACAGGCGTTTCATGACCACCTTCCTGTACCTGCTCCTGGTCGTTTACGTGGCCCTCGCGTGGTTGGATGACAGAAGCCTCTTCTGAAAAAATTTCCTTTCCTTTCCCCTTCTGAGGCTTCGCAGCCTTTCGAGCAGCAGACCTCCTCTCTCGAGCCACAGCCTCTCTGCGAAGTTCGCGCGTTGCAAATAAAGGACATATGTTCGCCTGGAAATCACGCAGACAGTCACCAACTATTGATGTTTGCTTGTCGAGTAGGCCCAGCGTAGCACTACTGTGCAGTCTAAGCTTGGCAAGTGCGTGCCAATGGGTGATGTGAAACAAAACGCGTAGGATGCGGCGGTTCAGAAAGCTTGGTGCATCATCTGACAGCAGGCCATCGAAAACGGGGATAAAGCACTGGGAATCTTGTTAGATAGGAACGGACACAAGTATGGGGTGCAGTGTTTACTTGAAGCAGATCCTCATAATTGTGGGCTGCCATTTTTTTCAATTCGGATGCATTGTTAGTGAAGCGTCGTATCGTATCGCGGCCGAAGGTTGGAATAGCACGAAATCTGGTAAAATAAATAAATACCTGGACCAGAAGAGCTAAAAGTGACTTACCGTCGATCGAGTTCATGGATCAGGTTCTCATCCACGCACTCCAAGATGCGCAGCAGGTGAAGGATCAGCGCTTTAACAACTCCTAGCTCGATTTCATGGAGAAGGTCAACCACAAAGATCGATGGCCAATGAAAGCCAAACCTCTGCAGTCGATCAGAAAAAGCATTCTATGTATCACGATCGATTAGCCTTGCAACGATGGCCATAAAGCAACTTCAGGCAAGAGAACATACAATTGTGGGTACAAGGGACTCGGGCTTGAGCTCCCGTTCGACAGCTGTGCTATCTACGGCCAAGTTTGTGCCATATATCATGCTCCGGCTCTTAGCTATTCTTTTGCGGCGATCGTCATCATCCCAGCGCTCCGATTCGATCCTAGCCACCCGATCAGTGCTGTTCCCAACCATGTGCAGCATCTTCTTGGGTATTTTGCAACGTGGGCAAGGACATCCGCCCAGCTGACGGACAGTTGCCATGAGTGCCCTGGATTGAAGGACAGGTCTCAGGAATGGCGACAACAGGCGGGAAAGAACTTCGTACTTCTCTGGATAATCACAAGAGTATGTCATCACTCTTGGATAGAATCTTCTCTTTTGACCATCACCAACCCAGTCGAGGACAATCCCATGCTCGTAAGCTTCAAGAAATTCATCGTCAAGCAGGAGACGCCACTGCTCATGGGCAAGCTCCCTCTTGCAGTGCGCTACGAGCTCTGGGCTCACTTTCTTAAGGCCTGTCCAACGATTGGCGAAATCTTTAAACGCGTCGGGTAACTAAGTATCGGAGGTGGACAATTAGTAGCGCGGCGTATAAAGGGCTGGACTTGTTACGAACCGTTTGAAAGAAGGCAACGTGCTCTGCAAGTCGGCACGTTGGCCTGCACCGCCTGTATTTGGATTCATTACCAAAATAGAGGTATAGCGGCGTGATCTTGGCGTTTCCAAACTGTGTCAGGTGTGTTGCGTCTGACCAGAACATAAGGCTGATCACAACGCGTGGAAGAGTACACCCTGGTTCAGCAGGTGACTCCTGTAGTTGTCGATGAGCGTGTAGAAAGGCCTCCGAAGAGTACATTTCTCCATAAAGGGGGAGAGGATCCTGGCCTTCACGGCTTTGCCAGAGCAGCTGGTAGGGCTCGAGATGGAACTGTTTGGCATCGTCCTTTTTCAACGTCAACTTTTCGCGGATGACAGAGACCAGGGAGCGGTGGTAGAAGCCATTGACGGTGTAGTTCTGAGGGCCAGGGTGATCTGTGAACCGATGGAAGGGTATGGAGATACTGACGGACAACTCAGCCCAACCAGCATCGCCATCTTGCCATTCTTCGAGATCCCAATCATTGATCCCGAGCTGTTTGTCGAAATCATTGATCCCGAGCTGTTTGTCGATAAACTGCCAATTTGTTCCAGTAATGTCATTCGGGGAAAAGGCATTGTCTCCAATGATCTGAAGCAACTGCCGAAAACTGTCTTTGGACTTCTGGGCGCCATGATTCCAGAACCAATCGGAGAGGAGGAATGCAGACTTGTTGGGAAATGGAGCGTAGACTTCAGACTTATTTGATGAAGAGTCAGGATCACGTATATCCGACATAGCCGAAAGGCTCGTGTGCGAATCGGGGTCGTGCTGTTCAAGAAAGGCTCTGCTTGAGTTGCTATCGGATTGGCAGTACGTGTACCGTCTAAATACGCCAAAAGCGTTGGAATGTGTGTCAAACACGCTCTTAAAAAGGTTGCCTGAAACGTGGTCGATGGATGCGGGACTTGATTGAGCCTGGGCAGTATCGGAGTCCGCCACCGCCACCAATGGAACTGGGAGCAGATCCTGTAGGCTAGGGTCGTTTAGGACGAAGTTTGTGTCGAGAATACGTGCAGCTGCCCTCCGGGTCCGTTTAGCGGGAAGAGGAAGTGGCATAAGAGTATTGATGTGCTCAATAATGCCAGCACCTGCTGTACCAGCCGTTTCGTCAGCTGCCTGAGTATCAGAGGAAAAGTCAATTCTGAGTCCATTATACAAAAGGGAGTGAGCGTACCTCGCCTGTGACACCGCCATGACTACTGGACGATTGTTGAGCAGCTGCCAATGTATCTTCGGCGAGCTTCTCCTTCAAGGCCCTAGCTTCACGGCCTTCCTTCATACGACGTAAGGAGCTAAAGAGATGTTCTTTATTGACACGACAGCTATTCGTGTGGTTTTTGAAGGCGGAAGCGGATGTATAAATTCGGTTGGGGTTGCAAGAGCATGCTTTGCGATAGCCTGAGGTGCTGTCAGCATCTGAGTAGTCGTTCATAATCTGAGCCCAGGAAGGAGAGACGCAAGGCCAGATTGATCTTTTCGATGCTTTGGAGGCTAGAAGTAATAAAGAGCCAGAGTCTGTCAGTTACGTTATTCAAAGCACTACGCGGCTTTCCTGCCGAGAAATTGACCAACGCACTATCAAGAAACCCATATGAGACCCACATGGAGGCATCATCATATCGCACGAGCACTAAAGCCATGGACAAGCCCGTACTACGAGGGTAAAATCGAAGTCGCTCGGTAATGATCATTCCGCGGCTCGGAGTATATGTCGGACGTCTGGGTGTGCATGCAGTCCGTTAATCGTCCAGACGCAAGCAGTGGTAATCGAGGATCCACATAGAGGTCCAGGGGCAAAGCAGTTCTTCGGACTGCCCTTTGACAACACCGCTCGTCCCGAGGTTGGCCAGCCACCGCGTGATGGAGAGAGTACAACAAACTTCTGGGGGGTACTCCCACCCCACAGCTGCTCATGGTGGGTAGAGGAGAAGAAGTGGCCACCGACACAAGGTCGATGGCCATATATGTCACGGCGGATTGGAGACACCAGATAGTATGACTGCCCTTTGACGGCGGCATCACTCGCCCCGAGGTTGGCCAGCCACCGCGGGATGGAGAGAGTACAACAAGCTTCTGGGGGGTACTCCCACCCCACAGCTGCTCATGGTGATAGAGGAGAGGAAATAGCTATAGACACAAGGTCGATGGCCATGTACTATGTCACGGCGGTTCGGGGACACCAGCTGAGATACTATTTCGACGAAGTCCAGAAATGGTCACGTGCCCAAAGTCCGAAGTCCGTGCGACACGGACCACTCCCTCCCTCCTACTACTAGACTGAGAAGAAGCGCCAAATAATATTAGAACTGACTTAGTTAGTTCGTCAGCGTCAAGGATTTGGCGCAGCTGTTGCAAGTGGCAATCGTTTCTCACTTTCAACTTGAAATATTCTTGCAGTTTCTTTCGTGCAGCAAGAAAAGGTTCTATCAAATCAAACCATATTCTAGCACTGAAGTATAGAAGTATATGGGGGTAGGCAGTAAGATGATGATTATATACTAATTGATCCATGACAGGGTATTATAAGTGACCAGCGGTTCGAAGCACATTCAATATCCAATCTCAGGCTGGTCCTGTTTACAGCTGGTCTGGAGTCAGACTATTTATTCCAAGCTGCTGCACAAGCAAAATTAATCAGTTGGGTAGGATGTCGCAGTGCAGGGCAGTTGCTTACCAGGAGTCCGAGGGTTCTCCACCTTCATATGAGGGATATCTTCAGCAAACACAGCGGCAAAACCACTGAACATCCATAAGCGGTCGTCAAGGGTCATAAGAGGCTGTATCTTATGGTTCAAGATGCCAGTCGATGTGACTTGAAGATATTTTTCGGTACGAAGACTTCAGGGGCGAGAACAGGAGCTCACCAATGCAAGAACCAAGGGCCAGTGACGTCACTGACAAAGCGAATCATTGTATTGCCGCCTGCAAAGTCTGTGCTGACCGTATCGCGGTGGGCTGGATTGTCCCAATAGTATGTATTGCTATCTGCGCTTCGGAAGGTGTGCTAGTGGTGAGCGTTACTGTCAGCCGAAATTAAGTCAAAAGAGTCGAGATATATACACCATGGAGATGGAATGGGTTCTATCGCGGTGCCATTAGTACATTTACGCAATAATGGGACTGTTCGGAAGCTTACGGGGCTCAAAGGCTGTGCCAGGAATTGTAAGCTCGACCACCTTATTGTGAGGCAACCAATAGTAACTTCTTTGAGAAAGCAGATCTTGAGCCGTCTGCGTATTGCTGAGGATTTGAAGGAGAGCTGGGATATTTGGAGGAATGTATGAAACAGACATGGAGATGATTCGGAAACGGTATCTTGTCCCTTTCTTCACGTCGACGACTGTGAGGCTCGCATTAGCAGGCGAGTCTGTGTAGCGTCCCTTTCCGCTGATCAATGTCGAGAAAGGCGTGAGGGGTACACCAGTCTTCGGCGGGTTCGTGGTACCTAAATAGGTGTAAGGGGTAGTCCCTAACCCGAGTATATTCGAACGCTCACCTGAGATCAGAAAGAGTGAGAACCGTTGATTCTATGGGGAATAAGGCATAGTACTCAGTTCGTGTCCAAATTGTAACGATAACTTACTTTCTAAACGTACCGTCGTCATCATATAATTTCCTGTGCGGATCTTTGGAACCATAGACTCTAATGAACTTAATGGGCCGCGCAATCCATTGCAATACTGCGTTGCCGGAAGGCGATAAGCACTGCATCCAATACGAAAGTTCAAAGCTAACCCGGTACAGATGCGAATGGTCGCGATACCAAAAAGTGCCCGCTTGCTCTGGGACGGAGAAATCGTACAAGAACGAATCATTAGCTGCAATTGGCAGTGGACACTAGGGGTTCCAGTGGACAATACGGGTTCCAGTGGACGTCACGACTGACTCGGAGTGACGGACTCGGAGCTGACACTGTGCCAACGGAGTTTTGATTTCACTTAGTAAGCCGGGCGGCGGCGGCGGCATTCAGTGCTCCTCCCCGGGCGCGAGAGTGGCACCGTGCTTGTTCCTGCCTCCAATCGGGCTCCCCTCCCTCAATTATAAGTCCTTGTTCGTATAATTTATTGTGCCGTCTGGTATGTAGTTACAAGTATGCCATGGATTCAAGCCATCATCAAGTCGACTATAACGGGGGGATGTGCCATTAAAAATCATTCTCGCGGTGCCACAGCAGGACTCACTGAGAGCGTGCTCAAGTTGTTCCTAGGGCCAGGTAGATGCTTCGGAGGCATCCCGGAAGAATGAGTCGTGCGACTCGCCAGTGCCCGAATCCGACGTATTCGATGATGCGGGCGAAGAGTCTTCGTCCGCTGCGTCTTCGTCCGCTGCGTCTTCGTCCGACGCGCCAGAGTCATCGGACTCACTGAGTGGAAAGTCTTCCAAAGGACGGTAAAGATCGACAGTTTGGTAAGCCGCGGGAATGTTGTCGAGGAAGTTGAGAGGAACTAAGTACGCGGGACTTATCTCGATGTTGGCAGTAGGAGAAAAGAAGAAGACGGCGTCCGGCGATTGTGCGAGCTGCTTCACCATAAGCTTTAACTCTAAGGCCTCGGACGGAGCGTTGTAGACAATGGGGACCGTCATAAAAGTCCAGAGTTTCTTGAAGTTCTTGAGACCAGGTTGGATTTGAAGCTCGGGGCAAATCCAGCTGTTTTCGAGGTCCTTGAAGCCATCCATGTGATGGAGGGGGCCGTTGTCGATGGCCGCAAAGAATTCATCGAAAAGTTGGGAAGATCGCGCATCTGCCCATCTATATAATCCCCGAAGGTCATACCTTCCTTTACGCACGTCAGACGGATGAATCGGCTCGTTTCTGGAGTACTGAAGGTGGCTCGCGACGAACGCCAGAGCAATGACATTGCGGTGGACGTTCCGAGGCAGGATTGGCGGCCGTTGATCGGACACGGTGATGACGCCATGGACAGCATTAAGGAGTGTCGTATCGCCACTTAAAACGTAGCGACGGACGATGTTGCAGACAAGCGCTCCGCCTAGGCCATGGTCCTTGTTATTCTGTGAGATCAAATCAATAAAAGGCTTCCTGGTGAGATGAGTATCATATACAGACCACGTCCTTGTATGCACTTGGAAATTGGAGGACCTTCAACCAGTCCTTTTCCCTCCAACGCACTTTGAGGTGGGCTTGATCTTCTGGGCTGAGTGTGTCTGTGAGAATCTCAAGACACGCGGCAGCCGCGTTGCGGCGGTCACACGACAACGCAGCGAGCATCTATGGATGTACTAGTTGCTTAGTGGTGAGAACGGGATGGATGGAAGACGTCGTACCGCATCGTAAATGATGGAACTGGGGTTAGACGGTTCTCCGAATTCTACGGTTATCTGTTGACGCCCGTTCGTGGGGAAGTCTCTGGGGAGCTGGTTAGCATCCAGAGTGACTAGCAATGTGATGAGTCCACGAAAGACAATCGATAGCAAATCGATAGAATTACCAGAGCTAGGATAGTCGATTATGGGATTGCGCGAAGCTTCGGACTGTGATTGAGCCAGTTTCTTTATTTCACGCGCAGGAGCGGGAACAGGGACGCGGACGGGTGGCGAATGCACATACGCTGACATTGGCGCAGGTTCTGTCGCAGGCTCTGGTGCAGGTTCCGGCGCAGG
>JABCKT010006862.1:0-14681 GCA_018858115.1 Tephrocybe rancida | reverse complement strand
AAGCCACATTCTGTGAGTTTGGATTATAAGACATGTGTCAGGAAGGCACATAAGTGTGAGTTGGTTGGACTGGTGCATGATGAGGTGGGGCATGAAGTGGGGCTGTATGAGGCAGAGTTACCTGAGGAGGTATTGCATGTGGTCGCACTGCACGAGGTGGAGCTACATGAGGTGGAACCGCACAGGGTGGAAGGACTGCACGGGGTGGCAATCCATGATGTGGCACTCCATGGGGTGGCACTGCACAATGTGGCACTCCACAGGGTGGTGCTACACAAGGAGGAGCTGCATGAGCACAAGGAGGAGCTGGTCCATGATGCTCATAATTTTCTGGCATGTGATCGTCAGTGCCATCTTCCACCTGGTAGCTGTACACTCCATCATGAATGCTGACATGTGGGTAGAAGTCCTCATCCCAGGTTCCATTGAGACTGTATGGTGGTTCACCTCCAACATCAAGGTAGTAGCCATCTTCATCAATGACATGACAGTCAGATTCAGTCTCAAAGTCCAGGTGACCAGTCAGATATCCAGCATCCAGTGGTGCCCTGCAGCCTCCCTCCATAACAAACTTTGGAGCCTTGTGAGGAGTGCGCTCATCATCTGTAGTCCCTGTTGTCACGCGGCGCCGCTTGTTGGGATTTAAACCATGTCCAGCAGTGGGTCGCAATGGCAAAGGTGCAATTGGCCTCTTGTGCCTTGGCTCAATCAAGTCCACTACCACAGCATTAGTAGTTTCCACACTAGAAGCAACAGTTGTGGCAGCCTGAGTTATTGCATGATTTTCTGGAGGTATTTGTGAGGATAGCCACAGAACCTCTTGTGTTTCTGCTCTAGCAAGTCAAGGAACTTGTTCCAGGCCATGTGTGGTGATGTGAACCCCTGTAGTTCATCTACAAATGGCATTAGTTCAAGCACCAGAATGGGAATAAAAAATATATTGACCTTGTACACAGTGAAAGAATATCCCAATTTAGGAACGGGAACTATCACGTTCACCAGTCTTCTTTGTCACAGGGTTGGGGTCAGTTTCCTTGTTTGTAGCTGTATGAATGGTTGGCCTCGCATCCATGTTTCAAGTGCTGTGCATGGCTGGCTCTGTACTGTGGGAATTCAGGAAGCGGGTCACCCTGGGAAGTGGGTCAGGATGACAATCACAGCACGATTACTGCAGTTCACCTCAGATTTGTGTACTGTACTGAAAGCTTATACTATGATTATTATCTATACCAATTTCTGGATGTTCTGAGGCTTGCGATGTTGAGATATCTGCTGCGGACCAGCGATTTTGGTAGTGATGCCATCATATTTGACAGTGTTTCCACCTGCCCCATTCAGATCAGCCTTTCTACATGGTTGTTCAGCAACTGCTTCTGGCATCACTGTCATATTATTGACACTTTAACACCCTCCCTTTCCACTCTTCATGATCTGAAGCCAGTAAGTCTTTCCCTCTTTTCGTGGTTGCTTGGTTTTTTGTTGACCTCTGCCAAGCTCAGACATCTGACCCGGCTCCATGCTTGTCTTGTGATGGGCTGGAATTATCTTGGAAGAATTAACGGTTTTTGTTCATGAGTTCCTACACCTTTTGGCATCTAAAGCAAGTCTTATGACATTTTTATGCATTTTATTGATGCAACTAGGAACACTGCTTGTGTATCAGCTGGTTTTTGGAAGGTGTGGAATGGCAAAAGAAGTTTGGGCTGGTGACACAGTGAATAAGGGTAAATGTGTTATCGGTGCGTTGTTATAGGTCCTTAGGCTCAGGGAATACCAAAACTCATGCCGATCCTTTGATATAGCATGCTCCAATACCCCGATAAGATGTTGAGTTTTTGCCTGGAGCCCTACTGCTCATTGAAGGATCAGCAAGCTGTATGGCAGAAACCTGTTCATAGACGTCACAATACATCTTTGTTTTTGTCAAATCAACCTTATCTTTGGCCACAAGATATAAGATGCCACCTGTGCAACACCACAAGCCACTCAACCATTGCTATGGATGAACCCATTGATCTCAGTGTCCTCCCTCAAGAAGAACACATGGGACTTGCAATTGAAGCTGTACATGCATCAGGTCAGCACCCTGATGGCTGTTACATTCTCTCTCTTCACCAAGCTGCTCTGCACTACAAGATACCCCGTACCACCCTCACCAATCGTTTCAATAGTGTTCACATTGAACGCCATACTGCTCATGCTAATGAACAACGCCTTACAGATGCTCAGGAACTTGTTTTGAAGGAATGGGTCAAGGTTCTTGGGTGCCGTGGCATCCCCATAACTCCCTTCACTCTCACCGATTATGCTTCTGACATCTGCAGGAAGCATGTTGGTGCTTCTTGGCCACGACACTTCATGGCTCATCATTTAGATCTGAAAGTCCGTTGGACTACAGGTCTTGAAGCCTGCCATGCACAATCACTGAACCCTACTGCTGTTGCATAGTTTTACCATATGCTAAAGGAGATCATTGATGAGTATTTGATTGTTGAAGGAAATCTCTGGAACATGGATGAGAAAGGCATTCAGCTTGGCATAGGCAAGCAGATTGCAGCTCTCGTTGACCATGATCAAAAAACAGTTCATCAGGTCGAGGACGGTAACCGGGAACTTGTTACAGTGATCGAAGCGATCTGTGCTGATGGAACCGCACTTTGTCCATCTGTCATTTTCCAGGGTGTAAAGTGGAATCTTCAGTGGGGGAAGGTCAATCCATGTGATGCAAGGTATGTTCAAGTATTGTTTTGCTGTATGCCTTATATTTACAAGCTATCATTTCAATTAGTATTTCGCACTCACCAAAAGGCTGGACAGATCAGGAATTAGGAAGCATGTGGCTAGAGAAGGACTTCCACCCTATGTCTCAGGAGCACAATATAACCAACAGCTACTGCCTCTTGATTCTTGATGGCCACAATTCTCATCTCACATATTGATTCTGCAAGTTTGCAGCTGACAATCGCATCATTGTTGTCTGCCTTCCTTCTCACACAACTCACCGACTTCAGCCCTGCGATGTTGGCATATTTGGCCCTCTGGCATCACGCAAAAACATTCCTATCACCAAGAAAAACCTTATTGAATACTATGCCAGAGCATGGGATTGTGCATTCAAACCTTCGACAATCATTTCTGCATTTGCAAAGACTGGTATCTTCCCACTTAACCCTGATGCTATTGAGAAGGAAGTCTTTGCCCCAGCACAGAACACAACGACAAAGGCTGCACAGCCCATTCCGGCATCACTTCCATCATTTTTAACACCAGCACCTACTATCTTGTCGACATCATCACGCCCATCTGAAGCATCAACCACAGACACACAGAGTACTACAACAAGTGTTGCTACATCTACTACAATATCTGCACCTCCCAATCCTGACCCTGCTGTGTCTGACTCTGAACAATACCCTGTCATCAGCATTCCCGATCCTCTCCCACACACAGCATCCTGAACTGCACTCCAGAAGCAAATCGCAGAGCTTTGTGCCCTTATCAACACTGCACAGGTCCAGGTTGAAAGTGACTATGCACAGATGAAGTTAATGGATCAAGAAAATGAACGGCTGCAACAGCGTGCTTACCATAAGGAGAAAAAGAAGGAAAAGCGCCTTGAAACAGGTGCACATCCGCGTCATATGACGGCTGATGAAAGCTTGGATGTGCTTGCACAGGCAGAGTGGGTTATGGAGATGAAGGAGGTCTTCAAGTTGCTGGCTCCTGTTTTCAAGGAGTGCCGGACCATCATCTCGGATCACATGAAAGCAGAGGTGGCGGCAGAGAAGGCTATCGAAACAGAGATGAAGAAGGCAGAGGCTGAGAAGGAAAAGAAGTGGAAGGAAGAGGAGAAGGCAGCGGAGAAGGCAGCAAAGGCAGCAGAGAAGGCACTAAAGGCAGCAGAGAAGGAGGCAGCAAAGGCGGCAGAGAAGGAGGCCAAGGCGAGGGAGCATGCAGCAAAGGCAGCAGCAAAGGCGGTGGCAAAGGCAGCAGCAAAAGGGCCAGCTAAAAAGCCTACCAAACATGGTGCGCAATCTAAAAAAACAATTCCCAGTGATACAAGTGATGACAATGATGAGACAAACCTTTATCCAATTGTTCCCTTGATGCCAAATATACCAGTTCGCCCATGCCCTCGCCCATGCCCAATTCGCCATCAAGAGCACCAGTTGGATCCTTCTGGAGACCCATTTGAGGTGGGGAATGTGTCTGTTGGAAGCGTGGACTGGCAGGTTCTTGATGATATGGTTGAAGAGCCAGAGAAAGTTGTTCGTTGCAATCCTAGGTGTGGAAAACGAGCTAATTAGATCAAAAAACCTGTGTAATCATGTAGCAGAGCTACTCACAACTGTCTGTTGCATTTGAGTCATATGAGCATGATACACAGCGAATATGTTGAGGATTGTTGCAGTCGATGTCCAAGAGCTATGGTATTCCCATGCCTGACCCACTTCCCCGAAATGCCGGATTTGGCATGCTGAAAAAATATTCATGCCAGGCCAAATGTCTATGCTAAAATTTAAATATCTTGGTGATTCAACAGAGAAGACAAATGTAGAGGCTCTCCAAGTATCAAAATGACAATCATCAAAGAAATTGTCTTTCAATGGTCATAGCTTAGGCCAGCCCGCTTCAGGGCTGATGACAGTATTGGCATTTAGGTCACCATTGTTGTCATTTTCTGAAGTGTTTTGGTTTTCAGAACCCTCTTTAACATGTTGCGGCCACAATGTTGTCAGGAAAACTTTCATGTCAAATTGTGAACCAGCTTTCTTTGCTCTAAGTAAGGTCAATACAAGTCCTCAAGATTTGATGGGTGTTACTTACTTGAAAGCTGTTATCATGAGGTCAAGTGTTTCATGCAGGGGAAACTTGGCATCACTAATCATCCCTTCCATGATACTGCTACCATAGAAGGCACCTGCGAGTTGTGCAGCCGTTGGATTGGAAGATATTGGCACAACAAGTCCAACAATCTCAACACCGAACATCTGCATCAGTGGGCCATATCAAAGTAGACACAAATTGCTCACAAGGTTGCTAAATTGATTCAGTGCCTTTTGGCCTCCCTTCATAGATGTATCATGTCTTTGTCACCACCCCAAGCTACAATATCAGCTAAGCACGCCTGATGCAGGGCTAGTTTCTGTTCTGCTGGAAGTTTGTCAACCTTTGCATTGTACAGTTTGGTCGCACCCCTGTTCCAACACTGGACTAGATTCTTGCCTTCCTCAAATTCCTCTAAATATATTCATCAGTCAAATATTATACCCAGATGAGTGGTTCTTACCTGGAAACTTTTCACCCTTCAAGTGTAGCCAGGTCCTGAAGCTGTTATAGCTGTTATCCCCACAAGCTGTTGCAACATGTAGCCCAGCCTTCATCAAGATTGTTTGAGGCTTACAATTATAATGTTCAGCTAATTCCTCAGCTGCAGCAAAGGTCAAATCTGCCAAGGTCCATGCAGGCCTTCAGCCCAGCACTCGGAATCCTCCCTCCCTGACGACGTGAAAGGCCACTGGTGCTGCCTGGCATATCAGAGGCGTCACTCTCTGGGAGATCCTCATTGATGTCTGCCATTGGATCATCCAGCGCCTCATATTCCTCTGCATCAAATGTCTCATCCTCACCCTCTGGACTATCAGTGACATAGGCCTTGAATTTGCCCTTCTTCAATTGAAGCGCAAGTACATCATCAATGAGCTTGGAGACAACATCATCAGCTAGTTGCAAGTCAAAGTCAACATCCTTGTCTTCGGTGGTTCGAGGAGGTAGCACATGTCTACGTGCTGCAGTAGCTAAATGCTCACACTCTTTGGCTTTAGCTGACTGTCCATAGCTGCTTCCAGAATCAGATGAAACATCACCCCCCATCACTGCATGTGGGTGACAAGGAGCACAATAGCCAGTTTGGATGTACCACCAAGAACAACGCCCGAAGTCAGCAATGCCCATGGACATATCATAGTTGTCCTGAATGCCCGGAACAAGTTTTCCAGCATAGATCAAAGTCTGACATTGATGTTCAAAGGAAAAGGCGTAGTCCTTGGTAAGATCAATAGTGGGATGAATCTTGTCAAGCTCCGGAACTGCCTCTGGTGCATAGACATCCCCTATTGGTCTGGTTCCTTTGGGCAGCTGAAGCCAGTACCCCGATTGCTCATGAAACGCAGAGATGCTTTTGTAGTCAGATGGAATGTCTTCTTCATCCATAGCCATAATGTGATCCTCAAAATAAAAGGCAGGGTTGGTCAAAGACCTCATTGAGTAGGATTCTGCATCCGTGAACTCAGGGGTCACACCATCAGGCCTGTACCCATTGGAAGTTCTCTGGGGTTTGCCCTCTGTCACTTGCATGCTCCCACTCTCGTCGTCACTATCGCTGAAATCCCCATTTGCCGCAGCACTATAGGAAGTATGTTCAACTGTAGGAACAGCAAAAAATGTTGGTTCAATGTCTTCATGGGCATAGAGGTTCTTGAGCTCAGTATCATCAACCTCATTGCTTTGTTGAAGGTGATGTGCGTGGATATGAGTAGCTGGTGGTGAGGATTGGGCATGTAGTGTGGCAGACATGGACAGAGCATCTTCATTGACTGCGTCCTCCATGGAGTTTTTCTGGGAACATGCGTGGACATGAGTCAGTGGTGGGGATTGGGCATGGAGTGTGGCAGCCATAGATGGAGCCTCATCATCAACTGTGTCCTCCACAGAGCTTTTCTGGGGAACCAGTAATGACACAGCTGCAGGCACGTAAATGTGGCGTGGAGTAGGTGAGGGGGCATCTCAATCAATAGTGTAACACTTGTGGCTCTGTGTCATATACTTTCAAGTGTTCACAGATGGGGGGGCTGTGTAGACACAAATTGCGTCAGGTGAAGGAGCATCTCCATTGATAGCATCCTCAGCATAGCTCTTCCAGGAAGGTGAGTTTGGTGTCTGATGTTTTTGAACAATGGGAGTTGACTGGGACACTTGAAATAATGCTGGCATGGCACCCAAATGCCGTCCCAAGACTGGCGTGAAGAGAGGTGATGTATGTCGCATGGGACAAGTCAGCAGCAGCAACAAGGCTTCTGGAAGCAGTAACAAAGCATCAGGAGGCAAAGAACAAGCCTCAGGAGGCAGAGATGAGGCTTCTGACGGCGGAGACAAGAGTTGAGGGGAAAGATGGAGTGGAGATGGAGCAAATGGTATAGCATGCTGCTTTGAAGTTCTTCATGATGGTGTACCAGGCACTTTCTTGCCGTATTTGTTGCCGCTTCCTTTCAGTTCAACATGAGAGAATTGTAAACGACCAGTAGATCTAATGAACTCGACCATTGGTCAAAAGTCATGTCCACGACTATAAGTCAGTGCACTAAACCACTGACCATAAGTCAAGGTGGGTTGCAAAGTCATGGCTGAGACTTACAAACTGGGTGCAGGGCTTTGTCCTTGTCATGGGTTTGGTCTGGCAATAGGATTTTCTCTGCTAATTTATCGGGTGACACAATACGCTCTGAAGACTTGTTAGGTGCTGTACTGTCTGCTGATTTGTTGGACGCCAGCATACTCTCGATTGACTTGTCAAGGGCCGTGCTGTCACTGTGACATCATCTTGTTAGAGCAAGGGAAAATTAAGGAACAAAATCATACCCACTGCAACATGCAACATTTGAACCTTAAGATAGAAGTAATACAGTCATCTGGTTTGGATCGAACTGGACCAGGCATCGATGTTGCAGAGATATTAGAGCCAGAAGCAATAGCGTTTACTGTGGCGGCAAGGCTGAACTTTGCAGTTGTTGCACCGTGCGAGGGCTGGATTGACGGCGCCATCTCAGGCATGGCCTTGGCAGTGGCAGACATCATAGATGGCTGGCTGTTTTTTGGTGACGCAGGGGCTGCTGTCGTGGCTTCGCCCGTTGAAACTGACTGTGTGGACTTTGTTTTGGCACTGACAGACTTGATGGGATTTTTTGCCGCCTTGAGTTGCTTGCTGGCATCGACAGAGGCCAGTACATCATTATGTGGCACCATCTTGGCAGCACAGCTCGTCGAGGTGGACTCGGTGAACAGCCGAGGTGCAGAGATTCTCATGGGCTCAGTAGATGCTTGCACAACTTCATTAAAAGCCACACTTGCAGTCCATTTGTTCAATGCGGTGTGAGCCACATTGGACGAACTCGCATTAGTGGCCTATTTTGGCTTTGTTGCTTTATTCTTTTTATGGGTAACAGTTGTCCTGTACAAGCTCATGAGCACGTTAAACCTTGACATAACAGGAGTATCATACCAGTTATGCATGGTTCCTTTGTCGACATCCATTACACTGGGCACATCATCTTCAACAATGCCTCGACTTGCTGGTACCATCTCAGGTATATCAGTGAGTGCAGATGCGCTGAAGAGTTTGCTGGTCGCAATTGGGGGGCATCCAACCAGAGCTCATGAATATGTTTTGCTGCTGTAGAGGCAACGTTAGTGAGATGCTGCAGCACCATTAGGTATACGAACGTACCTTAGGACCAGAGATCGAGAGCTACGTTGACCATTGGAGTGATTGTCTCCTCTAAAAGTTCATATGAGCATGAGACAAATGCCACGTTGTAAAATGCACATACTGTTGTTGGACAGGCATGATGTCTTCAGCTTGCCTGAGCCCATGGCTACGACAAAGTATCAGCATGAATTGTCCTTATAAGTCCTCCAGCAACCATAGGTCAAACTGAGAGATAGTAGTGCTGACCATCAGTCAAGCAAATGTGCGACCAGTGGTCAAGCACTCTGCGCATTGAAGCTAGTGCAGGGTCGTTCGGGGCACAAGGCTCCCGATCGCGATTTGTGAGAAAAGATAACATACAGGCATCTATGCACGTCCTCGACACAAAGGCATGCTGTTCAAGCGTGGGGATACATTTGTTAGTGTGATATGTCACAGAGTTTCAGAAAATTTATGAAAAATACAAAGTTGGAAATATAGGAGGTCTGGTAAATTTCCATTTTCTCGTCACCTCACCTCCAAAACACAAAGGGCAGTGAGACATAGCCTGAAGGAATAAAGGTCAGTTATAGAAATAGTGAAATGGAGACTGCATCACCTGCTCAAATACATATAGGCAACATGTAGCCATATGTTCATTGGTTTGGAGAGTCTTATCACATCTGTGTTCAATTCAAAAATGCAGGCCCTACCCGGAAGTTAGGGCCTGATTGCAGTGGAAAACATGGTATTGTCGATTAGTATGAGTTACATTTAAATCATTTTGCATGTACATGTTGCAGGCTACCAATATATACATCATCAGCTGTGGTGCATCTGGCAACAACAAATGACTTACAAAATGTCCAGTAACATCTGGGCGTCCTTGATGAAGGGCTCCATGTGGGGCTGAGGGAAGCATTTGAGTGCACAGGGATCAGTGTTGAAACAGTGAGTGGCATCAGAGACTGTGGAATTACCGCTTCGGCAGTAGCAGGTGGTATATAGGTGGGAGGAGGCATGTGAGTCTTCCTGCTTGAGTGCTTCAACGGGGTTTTCTTTATGTTGTTCCTGGGTAGATTTCAGTTAGGATTGGATTTATATTAAAAGACTAGCACACTCACTGGTTACACAATTGTGAAAGCAGAAAGACTTCATGCCTCAAAGTACTTGAGAGCTCTACTTTAACTTTGTCATTCTCAAGGATCTCTCTGATAATACCGTTATAGCCCTTGAAGCAAATTTTTCTGACAATGGTCACGAGCCGATTGAGATGTGAGAAATTGTGTGTGTGAGGAAAGATGTAACCCTGTTTGAGCGGTTCCCAATTGTACTCCTGCTTTGGAGTCACTCGTAAGAGCACTTGAGGGTCATAATGAAAGACAACATGTTTGAGATCAACTTGGAACTGGAGACTTGTCAGATGGAGCTCGATGGTGAGAGAAATAAGTGACTTACATGTGTAGCAGTCGCATCTTCCCATAGATGTAAGTCGTCTTTGTCTACGGCAACCACCCATCCCACTACACCATCTCTTCTGCCTCCCACAACACAAACCAGCAGGGCATCCAACTGCGGGGGTTTGCTGTTGTTGAGGGAAGCATGCAACTTGTGAGAATGGCCTTGTGCATGATCTCATGCACGAGAAATCATCTTGCGCCACTCATCCAAGTCATTATGGTCAGCAAATCTGTGGTGAGAAAGTTGATGAAGGGTGAGGGGATAGTCATTGTCATATTGGTCGACTCCGTGTTTGTCTTTGTCTTTGTTGTTGTCTACAGTTTGGGGCATAGGTTCCACATCTGGAGAGACCTGGCCATCATCTATAAATTCGTCTGTATTCATTGCATGGTCAGCAAATGCAGAAGTTGTGAGGGAACATGCGCACCAAAGTCTGCAATCTCATCTTCGCTCCAAAGGTCCTCCTCAGCATCAAGGTCAAGGAACGCATTTGCCGTGAAAGCATTGGGTCTCTAAAACGATAATACTTGACTGTATGATTATATTAATTGTTGATACAACCAACCCGTCATTTGGATGGATGCTGAGAGGTGGAAGCCTGGAACAGAGGAGGGCCACCCTGAAAATTGAGTGAGTGTACTGCGCCACTGCAAGGTCATTTGTTGCGTGAGAGAGTGGGGCTGTAGTTGTCGTTACAAGAGGGTGGCGGGAGCGGCAGCTGGCCCAACAACACATCCAGCGATGGTGGCAGCAGAGGCAGTGATCCTATTGTCTTCAAGAGTGCCTGTAATGTTGTTGTGCTTGCTGCCGTTGTCGACAATGACAATGATGTAGCCTACATCATGTCAATTGGTATTATAATATGCGCAGGCGATGGGGAAGCATGGAGTGGCATACCGGCAATATTACATTGTTACTCAGTGGGAACAGTGTTGAGCTCAACATCATTGTCAATGTGCACGAAGCCTATATATTAGGTCAATTGTTAGTGGGTATGACACTTATGGAAGGAGTTAGTTAGGATGCGCATACCGGCAATAGTGAACGATGTAGAGCTCAACGTCGGCGATGATGAGCACGAACCCTATATGTTAGGTCAATTGTTAGTTGCTATGATACTTAAGGGGTGTTAGGACGTGCATACTGGCAACATTGCATTGTTGTCACTATTTTCAGTCATTCCAATAAAGTCACAATTTTTTTTTTATTGAAAAGTAAAAAGTCTACAAATGTTACTGATGTACTAATTAGGAAGGTAGTGGTTTGAGAACAGGAGTACGCTTGGAAATGTCACGACAATGGTCCAAGGCCTGAATGTAGGGCGGCTCAATTTTGAAGTCAGGTGACATATGGATCTTATTTGTACTGCCGCCACCCACAGACCAGCGAAATGGCAGGCTGTCACAAAACAGGTGATGTATATGTCATCTTTTCGTACTGCCGCCACCCACAGACCGGCGGATCCGCGGGCTGTCACAAAATGCCGCCCTAAACTGGCACCTGCAACCAAACATTTGCACAAGTCCAAACAGGCGCCAACCACTCTTGACATCATACACCCACCATCCCCTGACTATCTCTTAAAATTCGTATATAGACTTTGTAATAACCATAGTATAGAGTCAGTACATTTGTTTTGATCCATGAAAGCTTCAAAAATCGTGACTCGCAGCTGCAAAACATCAACAGAGTCGGCTCAGCCTGCGCCACTCAAGATTCACTTGTAGCAAAGGAACGAACAATGACATTGACGAACCCAAACCAGGTAAGTTCATCCCACATGTAATTCGTGGTTATTTGTATTGATAATTATCAAACTTGTTTGTTAGTGTACAGTGTTAAGTGACCTATTCACTACTATGATAATTCAGTCTAACATCAGGAGTCCAGGAGTTCCATGATCTGGACATCTGATAATCGGGGACTCTGGGGGAAAGTCACAGGTGTTGATTTGGTATATTCACTTATGTCAGCACCCTCTATCAACAACACCATGTCCTTGTTGTCAGACGTCATCGAACTTGAAGTAGGTGAGCTGACTCCCTTGCTCCCTCCCCACCACTATATACAGGACACGCAGTTTTGATCTATGATTGACTGCTGCTATGTTGAGTTTGACCCATGGTCACTCGGCCAATTTCCACGTGGATTTGACCTATGGTCATCCACTCAGGCTTAATTATTGTCAAGTGTCGTAACTTTTGTTCATTCTGACTTCTTGCTGTAGGATTGTGCTCAACAACATTTCCCACCGACTCATCCACCTACATGGATCATTAGTAAAGCCGCTTCGCTAATGTTTATATTCATAATACTAATTCAGCTACACAGGTGCAACACCATGCAGATTTTATAGAATGACACCATGCGGATTTCATAGAACATTACTCTAATGTATTACTCGAAAGTATGAAAATGTTGCAGTGAGTTCTGGGCCCTACCTGTGCTTGGCGGCACTACTCAGGCTCGTGTCTTCTTAGGCTCCCTGACACAACACCCCATCTCAGGCTTGATGATCCACGAATCGGCCCTCTCAACGCAGAAGTCATTGCAGAACTGTCTGCCCACAGCATGGATGGTAATCCCATGATGATTCTCTCTCCAAACGTGTTTTGGGTGCTGAAGGTCTATCTCTGGAAGCAGGAGATCTATGTACAGAGGGATGGGAGATTTGGATATGATGACTGTACATTGTGGCCCCAGTACTACTCTCTGTCACTCAAATATCTTGCCTGCATACCAAGGTGTCCTCAAGATCCAAACGATCCTTGTGCCATCCTCTGGTGGACCCCTGGCTTCAAATGACAGAGAGCATTCCAGAGTTCCAGAGGTTCTGCCTCAATATTACTGTGTGGTTGAATTACGTACTGGAATTTTCACCGCATCTGGTGGATCCAGAGAGCATCTGGACCTTCTGCCCTGTCCGTCATGATCTAATGGGCGCAGTAACGGAAGATGCTGCCATCATTCAGCAGCTCCATCAGATGAGGATTCCTGTGTGGAGAGTGGTGCCCGCTGCAAAACTATGTGATAACATCAATATTCTCTCCATAGTCAACCTGTCAATGCCTCGAGACATGGACAAACAACCATTGTACATGCCATTGAGGGTCTTGTTGTACAGGTGCCAGGGACCTTGATGCACCAGTCCATGCAAAGGGTTGGCTGCATGTTTTTGGACAAAGTAGCAGCACCAATGAGAGATCCTTGGCCTCAGTGGGGTGACATTGGCCCAAGATTGAAGGGCACTTCATCGACTTCATCTCGATTTGCACCTTGTGAGCACAGCCACTCCCAAAGTCTCCTTCCTTTGTTGACTGCTTTTATGTAGATCCTCAGCCTCCTCCACAGGTCGACGATGAAATACTCAATCCAGTTGTGTGTAAGTATTAAATTAGCTTGTATATTGTGAGGTATCTCACACTTTGTTTTTGTAGATAAAGGACTCAGCCTCTTGAAAATGCTGGCATCGTCTGATGCTGGCATGAATAACCTCGCATCGTGCTCTCCAGGACCAACATCAGAGGCTCGCAGCATGAGTCAAATAGCCCCAGCTGTCACAAATAGCCATGCACCTCCACCCAGGCCCACATGGCCAATCAATCCAGCATCCAATGCCGTGGGCACTGTCAAGCGATGTATGCAAGTGTCTACCCCAAGACCACACAGATCTCGTCGCCCAGTGGCCTCAGAGTCAAGGGTGGCTTCCTCATCAGGTCGAGACACATTCAAGGACGTGTATTGGGAGCTGATGCCCAGTGCTCTCCCTGCATGGGCTATGACTCTTACAGCTGTCAACCACACCCTGAAACCAACATCATTGGTCTCCCTCGGATATGCCGTTCCCAATCCTAACTTGTTTGCAGCCAGCAAGTCCCACCGTGACAAAATGCTCACCATGTGGTTGAGCTGCTGTGAAGCTCTGTGTTGGTTTGAGATCTCCCAGAACATGTTTATGGGATCACGAGCACCTGCACAGAGTTGGAAGGCCTACCTTTAGCTTTGGTGGGACCACGTTTTCATTTCAGGGCAAACTTCCACATGATGTTGTCACAAACGTGTTATGGGAATGTTTCGAGAACAACTTCTGCCTAGAGTTGACTTGTCTCAACTCCCACTTGATGAAGGATGAGTGGGCACAAGACACCCTTCGACAGGTTGCGGGAGGAGCTAGTTAGGGGCATTTTCTTTGACCCTGGGGACACAACTTCGGACACATTGAGTGAGACATCGGGCGGCGATTTCATCATCAAGACACAAATCACAAGGAACATGGGGCTGGCATCGCTGAGCTAGGTTGTCTGCCAGGTGTACATCAAAAATCTGATGATGCTTATGAGCACTTGGCCCAGTAGTTCTCCAAATACTCTGCCAAGGATCTCTGACCTCACTAAAGCCGATTTCTTGCTCACTGTGGGCACTATCACCAGGGTATATTGCCAGGTCTTCTTCAGCACATTTGGTTGAGCACTGAGTACCCCTCACAGTGTATTCTACATTTCTTCGATCTTGTTTGGGCCCCAACCAGTTCTTACATATGTCTTGAGACGTTCCTGACTTTGCCACTCAATGAAGGGTGGAGCTTGAATTGGGCTTTATTCTAAATCAGGTAAGAATTGACTACTGTACAAAGAAAACACCTGGAAGTGTTTTGAATCACAATATTGATCATATCTCAACCAATATGTATCTGTTTCACATGGTCCCAGGGTCAGATTGAAGCGTTTCACGTAGTACTACAAGCGTACATATGCAC
>JABCKT010006861.1:0-14702 GCA_018858115.1 Tephrocybe rancida | reverse complement strand
GGAGTATTTTGCCTGACATTGCTCCAGACACCAAATCTCTATCTCCCCACACGCCATCCACTCACTCGTAGACCTGCAGTCCCCTACTCACGCTCATTGGTTCCAAAAAGCCTGGAGTACCTCCTGCTTACTGTAGTGCCTGTGTCTGCAGCCGCTGCTCTGCAGCTGGTTTCAGTATGGGTACTTCATCGCAGGGTGCTGGAGGTTGCATGAGACATTCAAAAAGTGGGATTTTGTGCACGGTATGCGGCAAAGATACGTCTTCTTTATCAGATCTTAGTATCTCCTTCTAAGTCTTATGATTCGGAAGAGCATTTCTAATGTCGTCTTCCGCACAGGTCCCTCTAATTCAAAAGCTCCATCCTCCAATAAACTCCAAGTGCCTCACATAGTGGTGCCTGTATCTGCCGCCGCTGCTCTGCAGCTGGTTTCGGTGCAGGCGCTTTGCTGCGGGTAAGGGTCTCGGAGTCTGGGGTCCATGGCGGCGCCAGCACCGTTCGAAACCGGTCTTGAAACGTTCTGCGGCGTTCTCCCCGATTTGACCATGAAGCCGCGGCCTGAGCCCAAGCCGGCCCAAGCCCAGCCACGGCTTGGGCTCGCGGCTCAGGCTTGTATTTCAACAAGCCCAAGCCCCCCAAAGCCGAGCCGTAGCCTGGGCTTTGGGGCCGAGCCGGGCCTAGCACATCACTAGTCGCGCGTGGGATTGGGACACCTCGGCTGCGGAGGTTATCCCAAGGACCAGGCATTTCCTCCTGCTGAACGGGCCGCGCAGTGGCGAAACCGTTGGTCAGAGGGCCCGTTCCCGTTGCGATGTCATGTTCACTGTCGGACAACATCCCTTGGCTGGACAGCTGTCTCGTTGATTGTGGGGGAGAGGGCAGAATGGAAGGCGTCGTATGCTGACAAGTTGTCTGAGCGGAGCCGCATCATGTCCTTGTCCTTCCTGCGTCGATCTCTCTCAATGTCCTCAAGGCTCAGAATGCTCACGAGGTCCACGCGTCGCAACTCCGAAGGGGGAGGGGGAGGTAAGGATCCGGGGCGAGTAGGGCTGTCCAAATGACGCGCACGCCCATCTAGGCTCGTCCTGTTGGAACGGGGCTGCATTTTCGATTGAAATGCAGGTTGTTCTCTAGGTGGATGAATTAAGGAGGTGTCGGTGTTGGCGTTTGAATAAAGTCTTTGGGGGCACTTTCCCGCTTCGAATCAGGCATTTCATTCGCACTGGACACCTTCCCCAACCACAACTTGGTATTATTGTTGAGATAGGAAAAGCCATTATTTAAGCACCTGCCGTGGACACAGGCTGTGAAGGAACGGATATATGAGTATATACAAACAGAGGTGAGTTATCGCTTTCATTTCTCTTCAACCCCCTTTTCCCGACAGCACATGTTCCCTTATACTTTACTAGTGTACGAGATGTATACAGTAGCTGATAACAAACCTGTTTTACCCCTCTATTCGCCCAGGTTTACATCAAGTCTCTGATTGGCGTGCTTAAAACGACCGAGGATTTGGAGAACCTGAAGAACTTGCACGCGCTTTGTAGTATAATGCAAACGATACGTATGTATCAGCACATCCACCAACACCGTCAGACTCCCCAGCTGCGGGCTGAGCCGAAGGCGAACCCTGAGTCTCGCCATCCGAATTCATCGTCCAAACCTCTTTCCTCGAGCCCCGTTTTGGGCGGTCTTGGAACTCTCATACTTAAGTCAACTGCAAGCTTAAAATCTCCCTGAATCTCATAAATATCACAAGATAGCTATGCCATACTACATGACGCAAACATAGATCATCCTCCGCCTTGCCACTGGCCCTCGCCCTCCCATTGTCATCAGTGCCAGCCTGGATACCATAATTACGACCTAAAACGTGCATGCTATCAAATCTAGGAAGTGCTGTAAAAGCTATACAGGAGCTGCCATCCTTGACGGAAACGGCCATAAAAGTCCGGCTGGTCTGGGGCGGGAGGGTGGATATCGTTGCGTGACGGTGTACTCTCACGATGGAAGCCTTCAAGGGAAATACGGGAAAAAGCTTCAAACTCCTGTTCGTCCTGAGAATCCCAAACCTTCTCTCGTTCGAGTCTTGTTTCCACTAATTTTTCTCCCCATTCTTCAAGTTCTCTTAATCGCCGCTTGTCGTTGTAGAAGCACTGATTTTGCAGTTCCAGCTGTGTTGCTTGAAAACGCTGCGCTCGCTCTTCCTGAGCACTCTTGAATTGAGCATCTCTTTCGGCCTCACCCCGTTGAAAGTCAGCTTCTCGTGTACGCTCCGCGGCCTGGAATGACCTTTCACGGCGCTGCTGAGCTTCCTGGAACGCGGCGTCGCGGTAATCCTCTGCTTCGTCGACCGTCTCTGCGCGTGCACGTTGTGCTTTATCAAACTCGGCAACACGTTTGGCCTCGTTCGTCTTGAAGGTATGGCGTCGCCTCTGCGTCTCTCGCTCGAAGAGCTCTGCTCTACGTGCCTCGGACCGTTCGAAAACTGCATGATGCCACCTTTGCAAGTTGGCTATTGTGAGTTCCTGCGGCGGCTCAATAAGTTCGGAGTCTATGTCGTCAAATTCTCTCGGAGGCAGTAGGAGGGGTTCTTGGAGGTACATGCCCCCATAGAACAGGGAACTCGGCGTCTTATATTAATGTGTGAGTATTTCTGATTTCAAATCACCACTATCGAATGTATGCTCACGAATATGTCAGGGGGCGGGGGTTGTATTTCATCCCGAAGGGGTGGCTTCGACCAGGGCCACTCAAGGGCCGCCGGCAGAGACCACTCCGACTCAGCAGAACGGGTCGTGATACAGAACGCTGGCCGGTGTACACCAAGTTCAGTATCGCGCCGTTGCTGTGCCATTGTAAACCGATTGCGTCGGCCGTCTCTCGCGGCACTGAGCTGATTGGCTTGTTTTCTGTACAATGCTGACGTCATACCCTTGAGACGTTCAGCCAATAGCTTTTCGCATTCTTCCTCCACCTCGGCTTGCTTTTCGGTGTGCGAGAGCGACGTGAGAAATGCCTGAAAAAACTGCTCTTGAGCGAATTTGAATGCAGCATTGCGCGGTCGGTTCTCTTCAGAGCGGGCCTCTTCTTGACCACGGAAACGCTCGTCGTACGACTCGAGCATTTTCTCAAATCTCTTCGACCAACCATCCACCTTAAGATCAAATGCTTTACTTCTCTTCCACTCCGCCTCCCCTCTTTCTACCTCCGCTGCCCAGAAGCGATGCTCCCGGCCCTCCTCCTCCTGTATAAAGACTTCTTGCCTTTGCTCTTGTACCGCCAGGAACCCTTTGATGAAGACGTCTTCAATATTTCGGGCCGAACCTCCGCTACCACTCCCTTTCGAGTTTGAGAGGGGACTGGCGACCATTGTCTGAGGTCTTGACCAAGAAGATGGCGCGGGCACGGTCTGAGACCGTGATCGAGAAGAGTCACAAGAGGATGAGCGAGTAGGTCGCACAGAACCCACGGATCCAGGTACGGACATGGTTTTGTCTGTATATTCCAGTACGTAGGAAGAAATATCTAGTGGCGATGGTGGCGATGGCGGCGGTGGCATGCCATGAAATGATTCTGTACTCGGAGACAACGACCGGCTTCTGGATCTCGACCTGGACCTAGACGAAGAGCGCCCTCGTGGTGCCATTGCCATCTGTAACAGGTCAGCACTTTGAGTTCGGGCAGGCTCATGTGCGTCTTCTGTTTTGCCCAACTGAAAGGTTATAAGTATTTTTGTTCTATACAAGCTTCATGTGGCACTTACAGTCGTCCTGACGAGTTCGTCTCGACGACGTTCGTTGGCAAGAAAGTTCTCTTCTTGAGTGTCCAAAATTCGGTGGAACTGATCTGTCAAAAGAGCGTCTAGAGAAATGCAAGTGTCTTTCATTTTCTGACGGCCGTCAAGCAAGATCGTCCTTCGAGCGGCAGCGTTCCACTCTGCGCTCTTAGCACGTGCCTCTTCTGCGGATTTGAATGCGTCCGCCCGACCTTGTTGTCCCTGGGAGAATATAACCTCTCGCACTGCGTTAGACCTCCGAAATGTTTCCTCGCGTTCCGTATCAGCTCCATTGTATCGCTCCTCCTGGCGCCTGATGTTATTGACAAAGGTGCGTTTGAAACTCGCCATGGAATCATCAAAGTTCTTCACTCGACCACACTCTCCAGCAGACTGGGCATCGTCCTCCTCTTGGAATTCTCGCTGAAATTTATACAGGCTAGGCTGAAAGGTGTCCATTCGTCGTTCCTCGGACCGGAAATATCGCGCTTCAAAAGCTTCAAAAGCTTTGTCACGGTCAGTAGACTTTGCACGAGTCGAGTGGTTCATGAAGGAAAAGGGCCTTGTAATATGTAACTGAGTTTAAGACAATAATAAGGAACTGAAACGACAGACCTTGAGGACGACATCATCGACGTCTGTAAAGAGCTTGGATATGAGCACCCGGCAGGAAGTGGGTGAGTTGTGGTGTGTAGGCCACGCGGTGTAGGCCAGGCTGAATCTTGTTCAATCATAGCTGATGGGCACTAATTATGATAAGGTGGGGTGGCCTGTACAGCGCCTAGATGAAATATATCCTGCACAAGTAGAGGTGACTAAGAGTACATAGATGCTCACAAGAATACATACCTCAAAGCTATGATCAATGGCGCAGATGTTTCCAGTCAGCATTGACATGTATTGATTAAATAATTCTGGTCGGTGTTTATGAGTGAGGGGATCGTAGACATCACGTAGCCATTGAGAGCTTGGAATGAAACCTTGAAGGGCATCAAGAGATTTATCATCAAACAGAAGGAAAGACTTGAATCGGCGAGCAAATGGACCATGAAAGTGGAGTGACGCTGATCCAGGGGCGAGCGCCTGCAAAATATCGCAAATGCAAAAGGTCATAGTTAAATTTCCAAATGCTGCACAAGAAGGGCATTTGAGGATTGCTTTGCACCCATTGCGTGCTGGAAACAGGTTCTCATGAATCGAAGGGCCTCAGATGACGGAGCACTTTGGTACGTCAGTCGTGCAGGGAACTCAGCAGCGAGTGGAGGTGGAAGAACATCTAAGATGCGGCTGTCCTGGCTTCTAAAGGTACCCCTGTTCAATGATCCAAAATGTGGACCCAAGGCCAACAACACGGCGTGGGCGTGGGATGTGATTATGGCGTTGGAGACGAGCGCTGCAGCCTTTGTTTGGACAAATGATACCCCCAGGTACAAGACACTCAGGGTCCCACAAGAAAAATTGCGCATCGTAGAGCATCTGAGGCGTTAAGCTGCTTATGTCTTGCAACAAGAAAAATATTGAGCGTCTTGGAAACCAAAAGGTTGTTCGTTGCGGTAGAATGGTGGAAGCCCTTTCAAACGGTTGTCTGGGCCGGACGCGCTGACATGTCGACCAAATTCTTATGCAAGCCAAGTTGGAAGTGGTCGGAGAGGAACCTTCGAAGCAAATCCCTCGCCAGATTCATCATCATCGCCGTCGTCCTCCCCGATGCCTTCCTCAAGAAGGGGATCATCTTCAATGTTCGTGTTACCGGCCCCTGCGTTGTCGTTGAGCATATGTAATGGATTGTCGGCACTCGTGAGGATCGTCCGCATTTGTGGCTTGGTGCTAGGCAGAGGAAGGGGAATACCGTCCATGATCGTGGAATGTGATGTTGTGGATGCTTCAGGTGACAATCCACGGCCTTCGCAAACTGTAGGCAAAGTGTGTGTGATGTCCAGCGCAGAGGCCCTGGCCCAAACGAGAATTGGACGGTGTGGAGCAGGTGCCAGTGTTTGTATGTGAACGGTGAGATGGACCCATTGGTAGTTGTCCTGGAAGGCTCTTATTTGAATTCAGAAGAAAGTCAGAAGATATCGAAACATGTCACTGACTGATGCACATACCAAGCCCTTTGTAGATGCGGATGAGCTCCTGGTGTCCCAAAGATTGGTCGCTCGGGTGGTCGGCCCACAGGTCGTTTCTTGGATCCGTCCCTACTATCCGTCTTGGCCTTTCCCTTTTGGTTCAGTGAGCCTTTTGTTCGGCCACGCCCACGTCTTGATGATGTCTCAATGGGTGTCGGAACAGTCGTGTTGATCGTAGCTGAACGTGAGTCTTCCACAAATTCAAAGTTGTCCAAGTCGGCGCAGAACCACTATCATTTGAGGTGGAGGAACCTTCATTTGGCGCAAGCGACGGCAGCTGTTGTTGAGTATCAGGTAGACTGATACTGCTTGGCATGGATAATCAGGGGGGGTGCACAACACTGACAGAAGCTGTAAATTGCTCACCTTTGAACCTCGTGCGTGTCGGGACTTGCAGGGCGTGAGTAGCAATATACGTGCAACTCGTCGTCAGAGTCCATAATTTCTGGAACGGAAATTGTCAGAAATGAAAGGCTGGAACTGCCAGCAAGGCAGACAAGACAAGTTGAATTAAGGAGCTAGCTAGCACGATCATTGGAATAGGAGGTTTTGTAGATTCAGCCACTGAAAAATGTCGCCCAAGCTCAGACCCAAGTCCAGAAAAGAAAACAGAATATATTAATCTACCACAACATGATGTGTGAGTAATGGGCTTCGAGGCTTGTGCAACAACCAGCAAGGATGTGGTGCGTCATTCTATGCAAGAGAGCTCGTGTTGAGTCGATGGGTGTGTGTGCGGCGCCCAAAGAGTTGCCAAAATAGAGTTGTCTGAATCGGGGTTGATGAGAGGTCTGTGCGCAGTCCACATGGTTCGGGTCATTTGCGGGCTGAGTATCGGTATCAGTATACTTCACTGTCAGTATCGAGTCCACCTCTCACCTCAGTGATCTGTTGTACACTTTCCAGAAAGTGCCAAATACGAGGATTCCACTCCGCCGGCGTTTCCAGGGCGGCCTCCGCATCTGGATCAGCCGCCAAAGTTCAAACACGCCTTGTAATCGACGGCGATGACGACGCTGAACCCACCTGGAGACTCTTGAATGACTGAAAGCCATTTAGAGGTGCAGCTAGAGTGTCTGAACAGTGTATGGCACGTTTTGACCTGGGTGGGCTTGCCATACAAATCAATACACCACCTTCTCGCTCTCGATATTCTTGTGAGCTGGCCCAATATTATGGAAAGCCGGAGCACCACGCTTCGGAATTTCAAAACGGCATGACTTTGCCGTCGACATTTCTTAAGGCGTCAGCATCAACAACTATATTTTGATAATTGGTCTGCATTAGTAGGTGTACATGCAAGAGATAGTGATGCAAAAGTAGCAATATACGACGCCTGTAGAAGTGCACAGGGTGTCTGCATAAAAATACGAAAAGGTGCCAAGTCATAGCTCGATGTAGCGGATCCGTGACCGTGACACGGATACCTACACCACACGGACTTTCTCCGTATCACTCTCCTAACCCCAAGTTTATTTGTCAGCCTGATCTACATATATAAAGAGTCATTGTGTATGTAGATAGGGAGTTTTCGCAATCTAGGACTTACACCAGTTCCCACCGCGAGACTCTTCCCGTGTGCCGTGACGCCTGCCTAGTTTGGCAGCCTCCCGTCACATATTTTGAACTCCCAAGTTCTACTTGCAACCTACCTGCTTTTTGATACCCTGACTCTCATCTCGTGGACGGCACCTTGGTCTGATCAACCGAGGCTATCCCATTTGTGAGTCAGACAATTTTATTATGTTTACTAACTCTATGAATCCCAGATACCCTCCTCGAGCTGGACCGCCTCCTGCTGTGCGCACGGCAGAATCGAACTCCAGGCTCGGGGAACCCCTGCACGACGCCGCCACTAGGGTCGTTGCAACAGACATGTTCTTCCTCGACGATGAGGCGACCGCTCATCGTCGCCAAGATACGGGTTGGCATGGTCTGCCCACGCTCGAGGAGCCTGGGAGGGTAGTGAGGAATTATCCCTTGCCCACCCCTCGTCAAGATAAGAGGGAGTACGCCCCTCGAAAGAGGGAGATATCCTGTTTTATGAACAGAGGCCCAATTTTGGCTTTGACAAAGCCGCTCTTGCGTGGCCAAGAATTACTGGCACTCCTTCTGGAACGTTCGCACCGTCGTCGGTCGGCGTTCGAGGACGTGGCCAATGTGGGCAAAGATTGCCCAGGAATGACTGTGCCGCATGGGCAGTCTTGCGTTGCTAGGGAGCCTTTGCTCGATATGTCAGCTGAGCGCGACCGTTTTGATAGTAACCATACCTATATCATTATCATTGATGGAGCCAGTGCACATGGCCCCATCGCTTCATATCCAGGAGATTGTAATCTCCGTCAGGGCCAGGGGAACACTGACCGTTTTCCTGAAGTTGCCCCACACGTTTGTCATAAGATTTCTGAGGCCTGTGATGTCCTGCAAGACGGACACAATGCTGAAATCAAGATTCCGGACTCTCTTCAGAATGAGAAGTCCTTTGAGAGCAGAGAGCAAGACGTTGCTCCCGCTTGTCGTGAGCTTGTGAACCGCATCCGGCTCAAGAAGAAGCTAAATTTTGAGCTTCGTAAGTGGAACATAAACCACATGAAGGATAGGAATAAGCGGCGCAAGAAGCGTGCCACACCTACCCTGGTAACTCGAGACCCTGTCGCTGTGAATGACAGGTCTGTTACTCCTGCCAAGAACACCAGTGAGGCCACAGAAAACGAATCTGCGATGTTCTCAAGGTCTGTCGAGACTGAGACCAAATCTCTGGACCACATGCTTTGGAGAGGAGAAAATCTCGCTCCTTCTTCGCTCGGTTCGCCGCACCATGTCGGTTTCAAGGATCGCAGCAACAAGTCCAGCTTGTGGGACCCCTCACTGTCAAGTGTAGATTTAAACAACCAGTATCTCCATTGTTTGAAGAAGCGTAAACGCTTGAAGAGATCTTCTCGTAAATCTAAGAGAAGAATTCATAAGTATAACAAGTTATTGTTTCAGTCAACGCCACCGGCTACGTACGATGGAGCCCCAGATGTACAGGCTTATACACGATTCCTTTCCCACTGCACTTCCTACGTCAAGTACAGCCGAGTGGAGAAAGATCGTCAAGTCTTTGTGATATCTCAATTTTTGACAGGGCGCGCATGGTTCTTTTATTCGTGCACTGTGCAGAGTCCACTGGAAGGCTGGAGCCTTGAGAAGTTTTTCAACGAGTTATATATTAGTTGTTTTCCTGCCGATATTCGCAATCGTCAGCAAAAGAATCTTGAGAACTATCATCAAGGCACACGCACCGTGCGAGATTATGTCGCCAAATTAGAGTACCTATTTGCAACTGCAGGAGCAACTACTCAGAAGGAACGAGTCATTAAACTATTCCAAGGTCTCCATGCTACGATCCAGAAGCAACTGCGCCGTGCTGGTCTACGCCCCGAGACCTCCAAATGGAATGCCATAGTGGCGCATGCCAAGTTCATAGAAATGGCTCAACGTATCGGCATCGAGACCTGGGATGCGGAATTGTCCTATTGGCATGCTCACAGACGCCACGTGCAGAAGCGAGACGGACACTGTCAAGCCAGTTCTAATAGTTTCAGTCATCAGAGATATCGTTCACAAACTCCTTCAAAGAAGAAGACTAACCGGGTACCCGGTTTCTCTTCCGTAAGAGGAAATCCTGAGGCGTTTTCAAAGTACAAGCCCAGTCGGGGTACCTCAAAGGCTGCACGTTTGAGAAATCGTCAGCGCCCCGCGTCATTGAAAGGCTTTGAATGTAAAGATTACCGAGAAAGCCACAAGTTTACCTCCAGTAACATTAGCCATTGTGTCCGGGACTGCACAGTTCCCGAGACCCCAATTGGTGCTTCAAGCTGTGATTTGATTATGTGTAAATATGTCATGCCTGAAAACAGTTTGCATGGTTTCCTCACCTCTGAAAAGCTTTTAAAAGATTTATCATCTCCCGAGGCTGGAGAGGATTTGCGTCCGCAAGAAGCATGTTCGATCCAGGACGCAGTGTCGTTAGCCTACCTCATGTCCAATGTGTTCACGCCATCCTGTAATGAGAGCTTGAATCTGTCAACGCTCCCAGAAGGGGAAAGAGTGTACTCCAACAACAATTCCTACAGTCATGGGGTTCGACAAGATAGACTTGTCATCAGCCTAGACACCATCAATCAATATCAACGCAGCAATGAAAGTGTTCTTGACCTTACGTTTGAGATGATTCCGGACGAGTCTGAGCCTCATGCACAGAATAACAGCATTGTGTCTATTTCTATAGTCAAATTTGGTCCCCCCAAAGATGGAGTCAAGGGCACTCACCTCACACTCGTTCCCGATATCGATATTCAGTCAGCTTCAAAAAACGAAGGCTGGACTACAGGATCTCTGCTACAAGCAAGATACACACCAACTTGCAAACCGATACATAAGTTCGCGTTGTTGCAGCCGTGTCCCGGGGATCCTACAAGTGTTCTTCAATATGAAAGAAACCAAATCTTTGTGTCAGATATCAGTAACAGGGTGTTACACGTATGGAATAGCTTACATGATTCCAAGGACGTACGCTCCTTCCAGGAGTTAGAATATCACAAATTCAAGGCTGAAACACCGCATGTAAGTGGATGTAGCGCCACTTCGGGTGTTTCCAGTACTTGTCTATCTGGAACTAGTACAACGCCTGTGAACAACATGTGGGTGTGGAACGCCAAGCGAGTATTTAAGTTGGGTGCTTCGTATTGTCGAGAAGAGCTACCTAGTGAGGCCGTGGAGGGCTGGAGACTTCGCGTTACGCTACGGGACCGGGAGTGGAGTTACACCCACAAACGGCTATTAAACTTCCATGCAACGATTGAACACCGCTATCTACGTGACCCTCAGTTTGGATTAGCCACGAAATACAAGATAAAGCTTACCCGAGCGTACGAGAAGCTCACTGCAGTTGCAGTGAGGCCCGAGAAGGTGCTTGATGACCTTAGGATTGAATACCAATCTTCGTTACTACGTATCAGTCATACAAGAGCAGACGACCTTATGTCGACACTCACCTTGCTCGCGTTTAGTGACTTGAACCAGTCACACACCAAGAATAGCTATTTGCATCTGCATGCGCTCCCACGGAGTGCTACCTATCGAGATGATATTTGGACTCATCTAAATCTTCAGCATTGTTCGGAACATGAGAAGGTCAATAGAGCGCTGTTGCGGCACCTAACAAGGTGCTCTGATGTTCTCCATGCTTGGTGCATGAGAGGAGACATCGAGTTGGTGTCCAACCTAGCAAGCCTGCCACTCGCATCATTCGACAGTGGACAAGTCTTTTTACTCCGAAGCCATATCCGATATCGGGGTGGTTTTTGCTGTTGTACGGCTGCGCCAGTTGGAAGTATCTTGAGATCATCTTCGGAGGATTCTCACCAAACGGGATCTAATGTCCGTGAGGATGCAAGGATATTGTATTGCAATGATACGATTTGCACAGCCGTAACTACTGCTGAAAGCAAAACTAGTCAGACTAAAGCACAATGCAATGTAGATTGCGGCAAAGCAGCTACTTACCAGAATGGGATGCAGCGCTTTGGGCTTTGCATGGCATGGCTCATGGGTCTGACTAATCTAATTGGATCCTTCAAGTCTCTAATACCCCATGACAATCACGTTAGGATCTATTGCAGGACATTCAACAAGAGATGGTTGTTGTACCTGGCTGTCCCCTCTACTCATCACAACAATGTTCAAAGTTTGGCTCTTGGAGAAGCAAGACTATACAAATTCTTTGAAGACAGTGACGATCTTCGTGATCTTGAAATGTTGATTGTGTTCGCCATACTATGGAGTCAAGACTTACCTTGTGCTCGTGATACCCACTGTGCTACCAATCACTCAACCAATTGCGTCAACCGGGATAGCATCAATGTTCCTACAGATGTCTTAGTTAGCTCACTCCATAATGAGGCACTCCTCACGAACCAAAGAATGCACAACGAAGTCTTCGAGTGCGTCAGGTGTCCCAATTATGCCCTAGCGCACCTCCAGCACCAGTGCCTCTGCGCGTTCCTTGAAGAAACCAACTCCGGGAACGTCACTATCGAGGTCTATTCAGATCTTAAAAGGTTGATAAGCCGAATCGAAGCTACCCGGGCTTGCTATCCCATGAACCAGCTGGATCTCGCCTCATACGCCAATGAGATTTCGATGCAAGTGTTGCGGTCGGATGCTGGTCTTGACCCCCGACGCATGATGAGCGGCATGTGCACTTACGCATACGCTAACAATGATGTCAGTCTAACATCAAACGACGCATGTGATCATAACATAGCCATTTACCCTGGCCGATGGAGTCTTTTTGCTGAACCCAACATTGTGCAATTGACCAAAATGTTCCCTGAAAGGATCGTCACCACTCCACCCTACGAGCTAGGGGAGTGCAAGATACATGTCAAGTTGGTTCTCCGGGTGCAGAAGGACTCACTATATCTTAACGATCCGCATCGAGAGCGATGCGAGCCTGGTCCAGATCCAGAAACCCTTCGTGCTCAGTTGGATCCCGATTCTAAAGAGTTGATAAGATTCAAAGGGTCAGAGATAAAGAGAACTTACGCCGACAATGTGAGGTTTCTCCCGAGTTGGACGATGCTGTGTTGTGCTCAAGTCAAGCTACATGACGCCCTGTATCTCGACCCTAATAAGTCTACCGCATCAGCGGGAGGAAGACTTCCGATGAAACGAAACTTACCTCGTGGATTCTTGGGAGCTGCGAAGGACTCGGCCGACATCCCCGGCCGCTCCAGTGCGCCTCTGAGTATCCTACACGAGTTAGCCGGGGTTTCCCCATGTCTCCTATGGGAAGACGCTCACCTTGAATTGTGCAGAGACATAACAGGTCTAACATGCCGCAACCGCAAGCAACCGCTCGGATCCTCCGAACCCAATGATCCAGGTCCCTTGGAGCACAGCCATAGGGTTACCAGGTTCTCATGCAGCGTGAACCGCGCCAACATCACGGTGTCGATCATGGCTGCCCCTTCTACCACGAAACGCCTCGCCATTGAGCCAGAGCGGTCAGCCGGCCTCAAGATAATGCTAGGAGGTTATATCGGCCCAAGCCTGCATAGCAATAAGATCCATAAGCATCCGAAATACCGGGAGGTAGTCCTCTTACCTGGACTGGAGATTCGAACACCGTGTCAATTACCCAACCTCCCACAAGTCTCTACAGTCGACTTGGAGCCCGCGTGCAGACCTAAGAACATGTCATTAGTTGATGTGTCAAGGCTCATTACGGAAGCCAAGATGAACTTCGAAGGCACTTACCGTAGTTCAATTAAAAGAAAACTATATCTTGATCCATCGTCTCAGACTCCACGACAGACCGTCGATAACAATGTGCTTGCCACAGACGCAAGCCTGAAGGATATAATCACAACGAGGGCTTGTTGCTGCACAAACGCGACCGTGATCCACCGCATTGAGACACGTCGTGGGTTGTCGTTGTTCAGACTGAACGCCGCCTTTGTGAACAATGTAGGGTCATCCGCTAGCGTAAATATCACGCAGCATTCCCATAAGATTCTGAAGGCTATCATGTTCAGTTGGTCCGCCGATGATAAGGTGTTAACGGACTTACTTCCGATGGTGAATCCATCCTCGCGAAGACCGCCATTGACTCTTGTCTCCGCCGCCAGCGTTGGAGTTGTGAATGTGTTTGGCTCTGTACAAACATTATTATCAGTGCCGCCAATGTGCTTCCGGGGCTACGAAACCCATAGAAAGCTGGAAATAATGCTAAGCGCGTACCTGTACACGATCAACCTTGAAAACCTCCAACGTCTTGTCTTCAGTCACGAGCTTGAAGTGGTTTATGCTTCTGGCTATATAAATGTGTTGTTAGCAGCCCCACAGATGAGCATTCAGGGCCACAATGCCCGCACAGCGTTAATAGTAATGGTATTGACACACCGATACGTGACTGACAAGACAGATCGAGAGATAAATCTCATGTTCTTGGCCTCGTTCTCAGTTCTGGAGGGCGAGAGCCCACCTTGTACCAGCAACAGCGCGTTGGAGGGCGCATGTAGCGTCAACAACCTCTTCAACTTGTCAAAGACTGTGTTGGAAGGCTTGCGTCCATTGAAATGCACTCAGCGAAGGTCACGGTCAACAGCATATTCAATGGCAGAAACCGAAAGTTTGGTGCATTGTTTCGTTCCTCGGCACCCTCAGACACGAAAGGAGGGCGAGACGGTACAAGAAAGCCAGTATATCCAATCAACCACGCGTCCAGACAACAGGAAGAAGTCAAGCGCTGGATCACTAGCAACAGAAAATGTGTTCGATCAAGAGTTACCTAAGACGGGCGCTTCGCATCCATACACAGACGCGCAAAGGCGTGACACCACCGTTCAGCGCGACCTCTGTTGTTCAACAACGCTTATCTCGATTACCTCAAGCAAAGGGCGAGACAACCTCAATCCAACTCCCTGTTCCCTCTCACATGACAATTTATTGCTCAAAGCCGGACTTCCAAAAGGCCGAAACCGCCTCGAAAATGCCGGTGCTCACAGGAACAACATGGCCAATGCTTCTATGGGAAGGTCAATCCCCCAGGGTGCCTCTAAGAACGGCACACAGCGAGCAGAGAGTCTGCCTGTGGCGCATACCATCGAGAAGAACGATGTCAAGCCCACTCCAGAGCTTGAAAGCGCACGAAGAGCGGAGCAAGTGACTTGGACCTACTCAGAAGTCCTCATACTCCGTCTCCTCATTACTGACATTGTCATATCCGAAGTTGATGTAGTATTCCCT
>JABCKT010006860.1:0-12388 GCA_018858115.1 Tephrocybe rancida | reverse complement strand
GATGTGCATCCACAAGGGCCGGTGATGTGTAGAGCTCGCCATACACACGCATCTCTTCAGCTTTGCTCGACGGACGCCAAGTTAATTCATATGGTTCGTAATGAATATGGCAAGCGTCGGTAGAGTTAGCTAGCTTTTCTTTGAGGACGGAGACAATTGATCGGTGATAGAGGTCGCCGATTACGGTACAATGTGTGCCTGTATTCTTCATGCGCGTATGAAACGGGACGTCCAGGTTGATACGGGTTCGACGCCAGCCAGCGTCCTCGTCCTCCCATTCCCAGCGCTGATCTTCGTGGTCGAAATCGTTGCTGCCAAGAGTCGCATTAATTCTGTTCCAAGGCGTCGACTGGACATCTTCAGACTTGAAACGTGGAGAGCCAATGATATCAAGAAGGGCCTTGAAGTCTTGCTGGGACTTCTGTGCGCCATGGTTCCAGTACCAGTTGCCCAGCGCAAAAGAGTTGTAGTTTGGATATGGATAGTACGAAGGTTGTTTCGGTAAGGAGACCGTGCAAGCGCCTTTGGTGGGTTGAAGAGGGTAGTCCGAGAGGTCAGATAGAGTGTTGTTGTCGTCCGGGTCACGATCAGGAGGCCCTACCGAGAAATACGTCTTGCAAAGTCCAAAAACGCTTCTTCGTGACTTGAAGGTTAGAGGCTGAGAATCCTGTGGCGTTTCTACAGCGGGAGTTGGATCTGGAAGACAGCACTATAAGCCACGCTCGAAAGAAGGATCAATCGCAACTCACCTGGGGGAGGCAGTATTGCGGTGTGAGGGATGAAATCCACATAACGCCCAGGCATCTTATGTGTTCTTTGTGGTCGTTTCTCCGCTCCAACTGTTCGATCCTCTCTATGCTCAACCAAAACGATCGGTGAATTGTTGGTCGTGAGCGGTTCGCTTGAAGAAGGGCCACTGGCAGTGGCGTCGTTACCTTCTGGGCGGGGGAGTGATAGTGGATCGTTGTTTGACTAGTGCCAGTGAGTTACAGTGAAATGCGTGAGGAAAAATGCTTACCATTGGCGACTTAGTCGAAGGCTGCAACAAGACTGGTGTGGCCGCGTCAAGACGTCGACGCTTGTCCTTCTTGTCCTTACGCGCCTCCCTAACTTTCTCCAAGGCTCCACCTAAACGCTTTTTGGAGGAAGAGCAGCTCCGTGCATGATAATGGAGGGCGCCAAGGGTAATGAATGGCCTTTGGCATGAGCTGCACAAATAAGCCGGTGTAGACATTCCAGGTGTAGTATTCCTGCACAGAGGAGGCGCATCGAGCGTGAGCGTGTCCCGTGGTGATGAGAAGTGGTCTGGAGGTTGACGAGTTCCATAGAGCCCTTTTATCTATCAGCATTGCTGGGTCTAGTTCTGTTGATAAGATACAAGATTGTCATGGTATACTAAATGGTCGGGAGGCTGTTGTCAGAACCATCATCAGAGTGGCAACTGTTGGAGACCGTGACACTGTATATATCCGTCACATCTCGAAAATGATCAAATTAAAACCATTGGCCAGTGGCGGATTATTTGTTGTCGCTGCAGATATCGGGGAAGAAGTCGGAAAATCATGTATGTGTATTCCATTGAATTGTCCATACCGTCGTGCCTCCACACATCGTAGCTTTACAGTAAAGTCAGGGAATGCGGCATCGGTAGCGAGTAGTATAGTATATAACAATTGTTTCATGGTGATAAGAGATGTTCGCGATGACAACACGTTGTAGCTAATTAATGAACCTAGTCAATGGCAGAAGTCAGAAGGTCCAACTCCGAGTCCATAGTGATGCGGACGGGTGCGGTCGCCGCGGCCTCAACGTTGAGAACATGAGCGTGCCCAGTAGCAACAGCCCGGACGGTGACTTCGGTCGTTGTCTCCTTGAGTTCTGCGATGGTGTAATGTTGCACCATCTGCTCCAACCAACCCACTAGCAAACGTGAGCACGCAGTCACAGTACTTGGAGGAGTAGTACATACCTCTTTTCACCAGTAAATGATTATAGTCTGGGTGCGTTGACATGATTTCCCGCCAGCCCGGGCCAGCTGGTCTCTCGGGTTCCCCTTTCTGGGGGCTGGGAGGACGCGCTAAAATAACCTAGCATTCCGTCGTTGTTACGAAATTTTGACTGTGTTAACTTACGAGGTAGAAAAGCGGGGAGCGCTACCAGAAGAACCTTAGCAAATGTGGTATTATGGCACATTATAAAAACGCCCACCTCGTCGTCGTTGGCGTGAGTCCTGGCCCTTTATAAGAAGATTCGCTAGCTCTCCTGGGTCACTCGGTAACGAATAGCACTGTTGTGGCTGGAGCTCGTTCAGATGCTTCACGAGCTGTCGGAACATATTAAAGTCAGCATCCACGTCCGGGTCTCGGAGATATGGAAGTTGTGATGTTGCAAATGGGTCTTGAGGAAGGGTCTGATTCGCCCAGTGTTCGTCAATGGCATGCTTCTTGAGATCGGTGCCAGAGATGTGGCCCTCCAAGGTGTCAAGCGTCTTCGCCTTCGAAAGTTGTCTGGCGGTGGAGGTGCTGTATGGCTCCATCTCTAAAACGTCGGTGTCAAGGTCCTTGACCTTCGACCCCTTGTCCACCTCCTCCGAAGACGAGATGTGGGGCTCCCCTTTCTTCAATACGTCGCCAACGACCGCTCGATCAGAGTCAAGCCCCTCGCCGACGACTGGGGTGATAGGGGCCTCTGCGTACGTGGCCGTGGGACACTGGCGAACACCTTGTAGAGTGGAGATGTGTGAGTCCTCCTCCTGCAGCCCATTGTTAACAGCCGCCAGCCCGGGGGTGATAGTGGGGTGATCGTCCCTCGAGGTCCCAACGACTCCCTCGAAAGACACAATCTCAAACAACTTCTCCGTCCTTCCATCGCCCCCATGTGTGGCCTTCCCATGTTTATTCTCTTGGATACTCGAGTGGAACTCACTGTGCGATAGTGCAGATGTCGGGACGTCGGGGTCATTCCTGGGAGTAGTTTCGTGATTGATGGTAATGGTAGAATAACCTTTCACAGCCGAGGAAGCGCCTGATCCAGTCGACGACCGTTGTGAGGTGTCGGAAGTTGGCGCAGGAGACACCGGGTCGGGGCTGACTGACTCAGTAGACGTCGTGGATGAGGTGTCGGAGCGAGGAGAGTTTTGGCCAAAATCAAACGTCCAAGACTCGCCCTGTCCTGGGATTGATCCACAACTCTGTCCGAGGGGCGCAACGATCGCGGCAATCCTTGGAGAGAGCGGGGAGAACTCAAACAATGTCTGGTTCCGCGTGGGTTGGAGAGGGGCTGGGACCTGAGGCCTATCTATAACGATCGCGAACAGATTGAATATTGACGGAATTCCATATGGAAAAGTATCCTACCAATTTCTTCTTGGGCTGTATTCATTTCGTTGAAGAGGAGCGGAGGGTCAATGTCGTTGAAGGATAGAACGGAAAATACTTTGGGTCATGTTTGAGGCGAGGCCACATTAGTCAGTCCATGTGCTTAATCGATGGGATGCAGGGAAATTGTGATATAGCGCCAGGAAATATACTAAGCGCCTTGGTCTGAAATGGAGTTGTGCTCGTGCACTCGTGAAAGAAGCAGCAAATTTGAGGCAGCTGATGTACAGCCACCGGATGGATCTTTGAGGTGCGCTCGGTGATGGTAGTGCCGGCCGGTGAACTATACAGCATGAGGTACGAGGAGGATACTATTTATTTGTTGGGGGTGAGGCAAAGGTTTGCACGGCGGCGGTTCGGCTGAGATCTACGAGTACCCAGGAGACTGAGAATCAGCATTGCAAGCTGCGCAATGGCTACGATTAGCCACTGCCGGTGGTATCAAAAGGTTACAATACCTGCTGGCTGGTACTACCAGGCTCCGCACTGGGCTGAAGGTTTGGGAAGTGTTGCGGACCGTGGTTGCACCGTGATGTGTTCCAAAACGGGCCGTACGCGGCCGGAGCAGCGTTATCGTCACGTGTCATCCACAAATTGCGCTGACCACGTGCCTCGAACGTTCACCGTGACGGTTACAAATGATCAATGACGACTCGGAGTTCGTGACGTGACTTACCCCGTTCGGATTCAAGAACTTCACCTTCGATTTCAAGTTGAGGTGGAGGCGCCCGTGAGCTAGTGCCACATCTTCTCGCTGCCCTTCAACTTGCGATCGACCGTGAGTCCGCGATCTCGGAGCCTTCGAGTTCATAATCGAGATCAACCCATTGATATTCAACTCTGCCCTTACTGCTGACTCGGGTCGCATTGCTGACTTCAATCATACCGTCATGTTCGAAACTCCCCAGTCTGACAAGCCGCTGCCCCGAGGAGTAAAGACGCGTTTTAGCCACTTACCATGGGACACGAGCGATATCGCTGATGCAATCTCGCTTTCCGAACTTACACATCGCGCCGGTGGTCCGATCATTGCCGTAAGTCGTAACGAATCTCAGCGAGACGAATTCGTGTACCAACACTGCTTCCGCAGCGCCACATAACGACCCTTCAAGCACAAGAAGACGCCTGGCATGCCAATACTGACGATTTTGCCGCCTTTATTGCTTCCATGAACGATCCTATCGACACCACTCCCAATCAACTCGTCATTAACGCTGCAACGTTCTCGACGTTGGTACAATACCGAATAGTCGACACTGCCCTTTTCCGGGACAAGGATATTCCTATTAGAAAGGCAGTATTACGGCCAGAACTCCAGAATAGATTACTTCCATCCTTGGGAAATAAACTGGTATGTACGAGCTGAAACCCATTGATGCCCAGCGTTCAAGATGCAATTCGTGCAGAGCCTTAGACCGTTAGATGACATCCCCTCCTTCGTTTCTGCCGCACGCTCTGCATTCGACCTTCACACGTCGACCACACCCGCCTCAGAAACCGTGGTAACTACATTAGACCTGGCACTTTTTGAGTCACAACCCGAACGCCTGTTCAGCGCGATATGTAGGCGTAAAAGGAGCAGGCGGGGGGCTAACATGATTATTAACCTCGAAGCTGCAGCGTTCCATCTTCGTTATCTGCTCGAGGTATGCCTACACTTCAATACCTGTTCATCATTGTAATGCTTACCATTTTCAAGGGCCACCCTGATCTTCCAGCGACCAAAAAGGACCTCCTCAACTACTTTGCCAAAAGGTGCAAATCCGGAATATATTTTCTCCTCATAGGCAACGTCTGACCCTTTTTAGATCACACGCAAAGGAAACAGATATGAATGATTGGGCCGATTTCCAAATCAAAGACATGGGTGAACTGAAGGGCCCACTCTATATCGCCATGTCAATTACCCCACTCACCCTCCTTATGGGCCGAAATTTGCAAAATCGCCCACCAGGCAAAGACGCCCTCGCCGATGTGAGTTAAGAATGGTTAGCATATCATAACTCATGGCTGACACCGCGCCGTGCATTCAGCATTGGCAGATTAGGGGGCAATATCAAAGACCTCCTTCTGTCCTCGATGCCGAACGAGAAGTCTGGCGGACTGTCTGGGACATTGCGACGGGAGTCAGTACAAACTACAGACTTGACCTGGCTCTCACAAATCTAGCCAAAATTGATTTCAAAGATGCCCTGGGGTGGTCTTTCGTAGGTATGAGCCATCATGAGGTCTCCAGGTATCCAATTTCTAATCGACATAGAAGATATACCAACCCCTCTTCCGGTTGCTACAAGTATTCCCATCTCCACAGGCAAATTATTGACTCAATCAGGGGGCACCACTCAAACCACAATTTCCACCATAGAAGCCGTAGCGACTTCGAATCCGGTGGCTAGCAATATGGACCTCCACTCTACCGGTGCACCCCACGTATACCCATTGGCCCTAGCCCAAGAGGCTCGTTCTTCTGAAGATGATACAATGGTCGCCACGAGCAGATACAATGTGAACGAAAGTTCTACTCTGAGCGATGTCACTCGTAATGTTTCACTCTCAGATGTGCCTGATATCGGTTCTAATTCGTCGATATCTGTGCAATCTCTATCACCATTGGTATCTATTGTACCTCCCACCGTCGTCAGCAGTACTCCTGCTCCTACGTATGGGAAATCGAAAGCGACATCCAACCCAGCATTGCATATGGTGGATAGTGGCCGAACATTTTCCTCGACCCCCGCAGCTCAAGTTTCTCGGCCAACCTTATCCACCGCACAACCCATTGACCCCATCGTGGCAGATACCGGCTCCTCGTCGAGATCAGGAATATCAACGACTTCTGCACCTATTGCCGTCACGAATAGTTCACTCATCCCTACAACTGAGAGCTCGGAATTAGCAACTAATCTGGCCTCTGATATAACGTCCAGTGGCCCACAACTCGCCTCTACCGTTGGATCTCTTGTAGCCCAGTCTCCTCCACCTATTCAACGCCCAACTGGTGATGACGAGCCAACACTTGCTATGACCACATCTAATGTCAACCGTGACGAAGGCATTGTCCACTATCTCGCTGGAAATGTTACCCAGTTGCCTGGGCCGCAATCCACGCCGCATACTCTGATTGGGGGCAACATCTCACCTGCCCCTATGGATGAGGATTCTGATTGGCCTATGGGTTTGCCTGTGGGCAGTGCGTCCTGTCTCCCCACCGACCTCGATCTCGGAGGCGGAGCCCCTCCATCACCTGAAAACGAAACAGACCACTGGCATGCGGATCACCCCATTGCCGCTACTGCCGGTAGCCCCAGTGCTTTGCTACAACCATGTGGCCTGATCCATCATGATCCTGCTCCCGAAGTCGATTCAGATCTAACCAGATATGGATGAGGATGGCCCCGAGGCCGAAGATGCAGATATGGATGAGGATGGCCCCGAGGCCGAAGATGAAGATACGGATGAGGATAGCCCCGAGGCCGAAGATGAAGATACGGATGAGTATGACCCCGAGGCCGAATCAAATGGGCGTCAGCTTCGTCCTCGCCCGAGCGGTAAGCCCGAGGGCGGTGGTCCTGGCGACAGTGGTGGCCGTGGCAGCGGAGGTCGCGGAGCTGGTCGTGGAGGCGGTCGTGGCAGCGGCGGTCGTGGAGGTGGTCGAGGTGGTGGCGGCGGGCCTGATGGCAAGCCTAAACCCAGGCGGAAGCCGGAGAACGATGACCAACAAGACGATGACCAGCAGGACGATGACCAGCGAAGTGAATCATCTGAGAGCGAGCCGGATGTGCAATACCTAGGAACCAGATTTGTCAAGGTGAAATCGATAAATATTATCGATTTGACCGGGGATACTTCGGTATGTTTTTTCATTTACGTAGTTTTCCTGTCGTTGACTCTTAGAAACTAGGATGAGGCAACGAAGGAGAAACAAGGATACGCACATCTGGATATCCACAACGGCGGCCCGGTCTGTGCCATCCAGGCCTTTTGTTAGTTCGCGCGTATCTAATTACTAACTTGATTAATTGTCAGAGGTTAAGAAGCAATATGTCAACCGCATTTTTCATGCCAGGGTCCAACGACGACTCCATCCTCTATCCCTCCGCACCTGTGAGCTTGACATTGCGGTATTCTGTTGTGTACCGTTAACGACTATGATCTTATTCAAGTTCAAAGAGGACATTCATTTCATGGACGAACTACATCGCGCCTGTCTCAGAAGCAAAGATCTTCACGCTCCCTCCCGATTGCGGACGATTCCATATCCCGAATATGAGATGATGACGGCCAAAGAAATCGGGGATATCTTTCGCCGTCAATCCATTGTCGTGACTGGCGTCGACAACAAGGAGACCACCTTCGAAAAGGCCATTTATTCCCTTAAATCCATTGATGAGGCCCTTGTTTTACTCGGTGGGTCTTTGTATGGCGTTTCTTGTGTTGCTTGTGTTCATGCTGCATCGTTCTAGATCAATCAATTGCCTTACCGCCGTCAGAGTCGGAGCCAGAGCCACTGGAAAAGAAGAAGGCGAAGAAGAAGTCCGTCATAGTGGCGAAGAAAAAGCCTGAAGTCAAGAAATTCGCCCGGTCTACCCCTCGACACTGCCTTGGTACCCTCCGCCAAGTCATGGATAGTGTTCATTGCGAACATCCGAAATCTATCAATGTTCTTGACATTGCTGCCAAAGCCGACAGAATACCAGAAAATGCGCTTTTCTCTGATAAGGTTGCTTGGGATCACACCCCTGCAAAGGCGGGCGAGAACTATCCAACAAGTGATATGCGGTGGGCCTTGGCATCTTCCGGCTGGACACAACAACGCTGGCACCAGGACTGTAATGGTCTTGCTACAGTGGTGACCATTCAGTCCGGTATGAAATGGTGGTACATAGGCTCTCCCCGGGAAGATTCATCCATTTCTCAAGAGGCTGGAGGCATTTCACGGTTCATTGGGGGCTTTGATCTCGACGAATCGAACTCCTCCCGGCTTGATGTTGAAGTTGCAGTTCTAACGCCGTCTGATTGGCTGTGAGTCTCGGTTTCTGTAGGTCACATCTCCTTGCTCTGATTCAATCTCTCCAGGTTCCTCAGGCCACAGACTCTTCAAGCTGTAATAACTCCTCTGCCTACCGTTGTTAATGGCGGTCACTTCCTGGCAACCTCCACCATCCGCGAGACATGTTTCGGACTCTACGACGACTTTATCGCAGGAAGATTTATTACTAATACCAACCATAGCTCAGCAACTTTGACTCTGCTCACCCGGCTGTTACTTTTATACCACAACAGCCTTCTTAACCCAGGCCGAGACGACGTCATGCGTGAGTGATCATGTGTCACGACGCATTGCTTCAGAGGCTGATTCTCCACTTTTGTACAGAAACCTTCATAGGTCATATACCTGATGTTTCGACATCTGATGGTGTAATCGACCTATTTTGTTTTTGTAACCTGTTCGAGATTTACGGAGTTCTGTGCTCCTGGCAGTATGATGCGGATGACTCCGTAGCTGCAGTTCTCAGCAGGCGGCATGTCATCAAGAACCGTAAACTCGCTAGAGAGATCAAAGATTGGTTTTTTTGCCACCATGACCTGAAGTCGAATGACATCACATTAATTCCCAGTTATGCACGGGGGCATCTTGACGACAATTTCTTGGCCCAGCAGTGCAAGGCTCTCTTGTCATTCAGAATGGCGGTCGACAAAGATCCAAGGTCGAAATACATTGTTGGCGAATTTGATGTCCCGAGAGACTTATTATCAACCGCCCTACGAAACTGCCTTCGCAACAACCCCACTGCTCTCGCGTACTTCGACGACCCGGAGACAGAGGTTACCTTCAATTGGGACAAGCACTATTCGTTCACAGTACACAAGAAGGCGTTACCCATTCCAAGTATGCTGTTTCAATCATCTAACAGCCATACACTTTCTAACCTCATCTTCGCTTATCTTTGCTCCTAGGGACAGAAAATATCGATGGCCTTACATATGGCGACATCCTATATTTCCAAGTTCCAGAGGCACCGGTGGAAGAGGAACCACTGGTAACACCGGAAACCCCTGCGGTGAAGCGAAAACGGTTGGCGCGATCTGACAGCGGTCAAGGCACTCTCTCCGCGTCGGAGTCTGGTCACAAAGGTAAGTTGAAGTTGAAATCCATGGCGCCTCTTTGGGCTGATAGAGTTTGCGCAGGGAAGAAACGAGTTAAATTGTAGTGGCACAGTGATCATACCACATCCAGACTGCATAAGTTACATTTCCTTTTACATGAACACTCCAAATCAATCTTTACTACATCGTCTTCACCACGGCCTCCTCAATTTCCGACGACCATTATCGCGTACTCTCTTGCTCCAAATGTAACTCGTCGTGGGCGAAATACCTTCAGGCTACTAGTGACTCATGACTCCCATGAATCCCCCGGGAACTTCCTCACCGGCGTAATCATATCATGATGCGAATCATTTAATCCAATTTGTAAAATTTAATCTCGGTTTACAACGGCCGCCACTAATTCCTTCAAGTTCAACCAGAACAACCTCCCGCTCTCACGTCTTGCCTCCTGCTCACTGAACTCTCTTGACAAATTCAAGTAGAACCTGGCATTCGTATGATACAACAAGCACTACTCTTCGTCCTCGTAGCTGGCAGGAACGGCCTCGGGGTTAATGGCGGTACACCTGTGGTACTTGAAAACACGCCTGGCCATGAACTGGTCGCACTCTCGGCATGTGACAAATAGTTGGTAGAATTCCGTGGAGGACACTCCAGGATTGAGGCGAGCGTCAAGACGATTCAACTTCTGTCGCGCATCCTCAATCTGTGTGGGTGCTAACTTCTCGATATCCAGAAGGGCCATTGCTTTGACTATACCACAGGTGTTCAGCAACGTACTGGTGAGCGCCTTTAGTTTCGCGTACCTTTCGACGGTTGCTCCTCTACGCCTGGCTCACAGGAAGCAAAATGCCGAGTGGGCATTCCTGGTGATAAGTAAGGTCTCTCTAAGCCTACTGGTGCTTGGGTGAGTCTCCTGAAATTTCACTAATTCTATTGAGTGCTCACCTTCATAGCCGCATTTTTGGCCCTGGTTGGCACACCCCAGCATGTATTCCCCAAGGAACTCCCACGTCTCAGACACGTATATTTGGCTTGTTGTATACCGAAGACTTTCGCCTTTAGTCAATGGCACGGCGCACAGGCAGCATGGAAGCCGGAAAAGGTGTGCGCGGTACCCTTGCAGTTCAGTAGGAGTCACACGGATGCCATCGGAGTCTATGGGCCTAGGAGTGCGAGATGAGTCTTTTTGAACAATAAGCCCAACGAAGACGACGCAACTTACCATGACCAGGGACGCAGATCCTGCAACTCTGCGATAAATTCCAGGACATACGGAATCTTAGCATCTTTCTGTTTTTTGAGCCTCCCTATCAATTTCACAAGTTTTTCATGCCGAGCCGCCTGCTCCTCCTCCATATCCAAAGGCACCTCGGGAACTACAATGAGAATGGTGAGGAATATGCGTCAATGTACGTCAATGATAACATTCACGGCTTTGCATACCGTTTAATTTCTGTTTCTTTGTGTTTGAATCACAGCAGGTGTAATGCAAAGTGCGCAATCCAGGTGTTGAGTAAGGTTTCTCTAGGTTAACTTCAACTTGATGTGAGTAATCACAGTGGTTCGTTGATTCCGTCGGAAACTCACTCTCATAACCACATTTCATTTCAGGGCTGGCGCAGCCGAGCATATACTCTCCGAAAGACTCCCAATGCTTGGACAGATATACTTCGCTTTCCGTGTATTCACGAACGTCGCGTTTGGCCTTGAGCATCACGCAAAGGCAACACGGGAGGCGGAAAAGGTGTGCTCGGTATCCTTGCAGTTCTTCAGGAGTTACGCGGATGCCGTTTGAGTCAATGGGCCTAAGAGTTTGGTCAGTTCACAGCTGCAATCATGGAACGGAAGGCCCCTTCACTTACCATGCCCAGGGTTTTACATTGTCGCAGCGTACTGCGTCATAGCCCATGATATTCGGAACTTGTGCCGACGCTTGCTCGGCGATCTTCTCCAACAAGGTCGCTTGAAGTTTCTGCTGTGCCGCGTTGCTCATATCGAAATTGTAAATGTGGAGAAAGTGGTGAAGTGGTCCTTTGGTCGAGAGGACTTGGATTATGGAAGTGAGTTGGATTATTGGATTGCCTCTCGACTTCCTGGCTTTATATACTTAGGTCCGTCTCTGGTGTGCGTTCTCTGGTTCCTCTATCAACGCACGCAATCTTTTTTTACTCCTCGGCTGCGGTTTCATTTCGGGTCCTGGCCATGTTGTCAACGGGCCCGTACTATGACTAATGCCCCATTTCGTTCGTGACCCCTTTGTACGCCACGGTCACCACTACGAAGCACCACGAATCCTTCCCTTTCTTCCTTGCGAACAGTCGCCATGTTTACTTATTGCTGGCCCTTCTTTACGACAGAAGTTCCATTTCTATGGATCGGCAACCGTTTCGCAGACAACTGTACGTACTTGGTCTGCCTTTGCATTCTGCCGTCTTCCCTTACAACTTGAACAGATTGCGAGAACAATCTCAGACCTGTTTTAGAAGTACCCGATTTCTTCGCACCCTGGTTGTACGCCACGGTCATCGCCACGGCGATCAAGAAGCAGCGGGCATATTCCCCTTGGTAAGCAATCAAGCATATACTATCGGGGGTTGCTAACCTTTACATCCAACAGAACTTTCTGTGTCCGCTGATCAGGACACTCAGACATCAATAACTCCCACGCCGGTACTGATCCTCCCTTTACATCTACCGTGGCTTCACTTACACTTGTAACAGTACTGTAGCAGGGTGTATAGTACAACCGTAACGCGTAACGGAGGGGGGGGTCGGTCAGTGCTAACTCTTACTCAAACACATCCTTTCCAGGCGGAAAGGATGTCGGAGTGGATTTTCGTGTAGAATGGCTTCAATTGTGGAAGTTACAGTACGTGCTTTACCTTGATTTTCAGCGC